>BROG01001344.1:15000-69124 GCA_030159075.1 Atrina japonica | reverse complement strand
AAATTCCCTTTACTACACTGAAATGTATGTTTAGAAACGATTAAATTACGATTATGTGGTAACTTTATATTGCTTTTGTGTAGTGACTGAGTACATCCAATATATTCTTCCTTGTAATTTTCACATAGAATTACATATATAACGTTTTTAGAATTGCAATTTAATACTCTTTTGATATGAAGTAATAAACAGATTTTTTAAAGTTTTGAATGTTTGACTCTCAATAATGATGTCACATACTTTACATCTTTTATTTTTGCATTTAGTTATACCCCGATGTTAGAATGTTCATTATATGTAAAGTGGGCACGAGTTAGAAATTGTTTGAGATTTTTAGGTTGTCGTTTACTTTTTATAATTTGTTTCATTTAAAATTTTATTTAGTTTTTCGTCTACTCGTAAATTATCTAAACCTCTATATGCTTCGTTAAATATTTCTGCATTGCATTTATTAAAAGTTGTAACGAATGCTATTGGTTCACTTGCTTTTTAATCTTTGATTTTGTTTTGCTCAGCACTGATAGTGGAATAGATTCGGCTAGGTCTATCCCTTTTGTTTATTAGAGTCCAAGGATATCCTCGTTCTTTTAATACGTATCTTAATTCATCTAAGCGCGTTTTCCTTAGGGCTGATTGTACGATAATAGTACATAAGCGTCGTGCTAACGTGTATGGAATATAATTTCTGCTTTTGGGGTGTTGACTTTTAAAATGGAGGTATTGCTGTGTATCTGTAGGCTTTCTGTAAATATCTGTGATTAATTGGTTTCCCCTTTTTATAAAGATAACGTCTAAAAATGCAATTTTATAAGATTTTTTTTTCTATAGTAAAAGTTATATAAGGATGCAAGCTTTGCAATATGTCATAAAGATCATCTGTGTTGCCCCAGATAAAATTTCTATTTTTTAAATTAAATTCTACAAGATATTCCCTTTCTTTATTAGTGAGAATGTTGTCGTATTCATTGTACAATTGTTTTATTTAGATTGAATGATTTTATCTATGTTGGTATCCATTATTTTATAATTATTAGTATCGTTTAACATATTTTGAATGTTTTCCCTGTAAAATTATTTATTCATAATTACCACTGCACTACATTTATCATCTTCTTTGATAATTATATTGCTGTCATTTTTGAAGATCTTTTAATGCAGTTCTTTGTTTAAAATATTTTTTTTTTCGAATATTATTTTTTTGCGGAAAAAAATTGTATTCCATAGATTCTCAAATTATGTATCTAAAGATTTGTCTCGTCCTTTATTAGGTATCAATTGCGATTCATTCTTTACTAAATAAGGCTCATTTTCTCTGTTCCATTAAACATTTCAACTAAACCAAATTTTCTTTCAAATTACTGAAGGTCTCTTTTTCAACTCTATGATATTAAGCCTGGGTGTAGGCTTAACTTTTTTAATAACTGAAAATTGACTTAATTTAGACCTAAAACTGAAAATTGATATGATATTATTTAGATCATATATATATATTATATATATATATCTATATTTAATATATTTAATATATATATATAATTTAAAATAAGTATAAATATATAAATAAAGTATATAATTATATATAATATATTATATATATGTAAATTTATAACTATATATAATTATATAAATACTAATTATTGTATATACGAATTCATATTATATCATATATAAGCATAACGCTATATATATATATCTTCAAATCTTATAAGTAACGCATGCTCAGGACGATTGTTTCTGTCAATTAGACTTCATCAGTTGAGCTCCAATTTAAAATAGATTTTTATATTCTAAAGAGAAAGTAGTATCATACAAGGCCAAATACTTGAACGAGCAAATGTTTGTTAATACATTGGTGCAATAAATAACATGTAGTATGCACTTTTGCATAAACAAATATTTTCAATTTGAACGGACAGAAGTTGTCTCCCTTTGCATGTTAATGAGAAGATGAATAAACTTGCAAATGTAATCGACCATTTGATTACATTTGATTATGTTCTGACGGATGTTATTATACAATGACTCATTGCATTTGTGATTCTCTATTGTTTGAGATAACGTTGCTAAGATATATACACTTGTCAGTTTTATGCGAATCATGCAGTGTCTGCCCTAGGAACACGCAGAATATCAATGTGGGAAAAAAATGTAATTTGGTTGAAATATGTTTTTGTGTTATTGTCGTGTCTTCCTGTAATGTAATACTAACATTAACCATAACAATAATGACTTTTATTGAAGGTACAAATATTGGGATATATCTGTTGGGTATAGACGATTTGATATAATATATAAGTGTTTAAGTTTTAAATAATATTACAAACCAGCGTTCAGCCATGGCAACGTAAATCATGTCTATTCTTGTGACCTAAAATATTTAAGCAAAGCCAGAGTTCAAACGGTTGTTATTATTCGAAATTTGTATGTGTACTTTTCATCGTCCATGTATGTGTAACTGTTCATCTTGTCAATACTTGTGCATTGTTTATCGTGTCCATGTATGTGAACAACTGTTCATCATGTCCATATATGGGTAAAATTCATCATGGTAATTTTTGTGTACTGTTCACCGTGTACTATTCATTGTGCCCATGTGTTCATCGTGTCCGTGTATACAAATTGTTTATCGTGTCCATGTATGTGAACTATTCATCGTGTCCATGTGTGTGAACTATTCATCGTATCAATGTATGTGTATAGTCCATCGTGTCCTTGTATGTGTATAGTCCATCGTGTCCTTGTATGTGTATAGTCCATCGTGTCCATGTATGTGAACTCTTCATGTGTCCATGTATGTAAATTGTTTATCGTATCATGTATGCAAATTGTGCATCCTGTCCCTGTATGTGAATTGTTTATCGTTTCCATGTATGTGAACTGTTCATCGACTCCATGTATGTGAATTGTTCTTCGTGTCCATGTATGTGTATTGTTCATCGTTTCCATGTGTGTGAAGTGTTCATCGTGTAAATGTATGTGAACTATTCATCCCGTCCATGTTTGTGAACTGTTCATCGTGTCCATGGATGTGAATTTTTCGTCGTGACCATGTATGTGAATTATTCATCATGTCAATGTATGAGTGTTGTTCGTCGTGTCCATGTATGTGAGTTGTTCATCGTGTCCATGGGTGTGGATGTCTTCATCGTGTCCATGTATGTGAATTGTTCATCGTGTCCATGGATGTGGATGTCTTCATCGTGTCCATGTATGTGTACTGTTCAGCATGTATATGTATTTTTATATTTAGGTACTTTTAGCTTTGTCCATGTTTGTATTCTGTTAATTGTGTCCGTTTTCAAACAATCTTAATTGTATCCATGCTAAAATATTGTTTATTGTGTGCATGTTTATGTACACTATTAATCGTGTCAATGTTTGTATTCGGTTAATCGTGTTCATGTTTGAGGAATGTTAATCGTGTCCATGTTTGAGGAAAGTTAATCGTGCCCATGTTTGAGCAATGTTAATCGTGTCCATGTTTGAGCAATGTTAATCGTGTCCATGTTTGAGCAATGTTAATCATGCCCATGTTTGAGCAATGTTAATCATGTCCATGTTTGAGAGATATTAATCCTTGTCCATGTTTGAGCAATGCTAACCGTGTCTATGTTTGAGCATTGCTAATCGTGTCCCTGTTTTTGTACCGTTAATCGTGTCCATGTACCGTTAATCGTGTTCCTGTCTGCGTACCGTTAATCGTGTGCCTGTCTATGTGCCGTTAATCCTGTGCCTGTCTGCGTACCGTTAATCGTGTGCCTGTCTATGTGCCGTTAATGTTGATTGAGTTTGTAGACTGCCATAAAGAACCTCTTATCACAGGATTCTTGCTAAGATTAGATCGAGGACTTTGGTTATGTTTTGGCAAATACTTGATAAAACGAAAATAAGTTCATTTACTTTCAACAATTCAAATTACCAAAAAAGAGACCTGATGAATATATAGATTTTGTTCTGCACGCTATGCTCTCTGTTATTAAGTGTATAAATTCATGATTGTTTTAGGATAAAAATAAACAACTGATTCCCTCATTATATGTTGACAAAACTTATCCATATTTATAGCTATGTATACTTAATTTTATTTCCTGTTGCATTAGTTTGTATCCGTATAATTTTTGTAACACAGGAAGGGTTATCTACAATGTCATATGATCACATTCAATTCAATTACATTTCAAATACAAGTGATATATGATAATAGCCTATGTAAAAAGCGTGGCCTAGTAAATCATTAATTATATGACTTAACTTTTACAGTCAAACTTAAATTAAGGGCCACATCTGTGTAAAGGGCACCAGCGTATAAAAGCCAATCAAGGATAACCTTTCTTAACTTTTTAATAATGAATACACTTCTTTATAAAGGCCAATTGCCTGTAACAGTTACCTTGTCTGTTCCTTGATTGATTTGTATAGACAGGTTTGACTGTAGTTGCAATATATATGGACCGTTCTCTGATAAAACCGGGAATATTGACATCTGATTATGACGTAGGAAATTGCAGATGGATGTGACGTCTAAATTTGGGCACTTATATATATTATATATATATAATATATATAATATATATATATATATATATATATATAATATATATATATATATATATATATATATAACGACACGCCTCTTTGAAATAAAAGAAAATACCAGCGATTCCATAAAAGTGAAAATAGAACACGTAGCTTAGCTACTTAATATATCCAGATAAGTAAGTCGACAAGACGGATATAGCATCTTCATTGACTTGTTCACCTGTATATATGTTAAAATGAAGAAACACAACTTGAACTAAGAAAAATTAGGTCAAACTGCGCTAAAAGCATGTACATGACTTAAATCTTATTTGTGGTCGAAAAGAACCTTGTCTAATTGAAAGGTCTAGATTTAACTGCGCCAACATCACTGTAATGAGTATTAATCTAATCTTTGTGCAATTCAGTCGAGTTCTTCTCCATTTATTTCAAATAGAGGTGAAATTGCATCAGTGATTTAAACATCGAAGCCCGTATTAACTGATGGAAGATAAACTAGGTCCAGCTGATAACTAGAGGCTCCCAGGAGCCTGTATAGCTCATCTGGACTATACTGACTAACTTAAGTTTGCAAAGCAGTTTCACATATATGTTCCCTTAGAATCCAATGTAAAACTACGTTACCCCTTGGAAGCCTTCTTCACGTTCTTGGATGGGATGTGGACCTCCTGAGCACCATTTTTACAGGGGACCAACCAAAGACTATTGTGACTAAGTTTGGTTCCAAATGATTTGTTTGATTCAGAGGTCAAGAAAATCTTTGAATATGTTTCCTCATTGTAGTCAATGTTAAACCATGTTTTGTGCTGGCTGCCATGATTTTTGGTGAAAAAAAAACAATTTGAGCAATCTTACTAAAGGACCTTAAATGCATCATTCCTGTAAAGCTATGTTTAACTTAGTTCAGTAGTTTTACAGGAGATTATCAAATTATGATTTTTCCAGAGGGTTCAGTGTTAAAGTATGGTATGGCCTACACTGTGTTTTTGGAGGATCGGAAAAGAAAATTGAGCAATCTTAGTAAAGAGCCTTCCATATATCATTCCTACAGGGTTTGGTTCAACTTGCTTCAGTAGTTTCAGAGAAAATGATCAAAATGTTTTACCCCATAGGGTCCAATGTTGAACTATATTCTCCTCTGGCCGTCTTGTTCTTGCCAGATACGAAAAATGAGCATTTCAGTTAAGGACCTTCAATACAGTCATCATTCCTGAAAAGTTTGGTCTCATGTAAGGGTCCATCTGGCCCCTAAAGTTCAAGGGTTAATCTGCAGGCCTGCTATATAATAAAAAAAATAACCTCAAAAGGGCAATGGCATCATTTCTGTCAGACGGTGACATTAGTTGTTTTCTACATAATATTATTTTCCTTTTCTAATAATTTTTAGCACATAAAGCCAAAATAAAAAAAATAATAATAAATAAAGAAAATTGTCAAATTGAGTTTGAGGAACTGCTCCATAAAACTGCTTGAAAAGAACAAATTTTAGAATATTTTTAATCAAACCACCTGAAAAACACCCTTTGAAAGTCCATAAAAGATTAAGCACGGATTCCCCTAACCTCAGCTAATTCGCTGGGTCTTTGGAGCATTTGCTCAGTCACACGGCTGGGAATGAAAAACATATACTAAATAGAGAATTCATATTTCAGGGCAGGGGTTAATCTGAGACACAATTTTGGGCCAATCATAAGAAAATTGCCAAATATTCAATAGGAAGGGCAATAACGCAAAAACAGGAAGTCAGATTTTTCAGGATGCATAGATCTTGTGTTACTGATCATATTTGTAATTTATACGTTTAATATAGCTATTATAGCTAAGAGGAAATGGCAAAAAACTATTTGGCAAAAAACTATGAAAATCACTAAAAATCAAAGTTTCAGGGGGATTTTTTTCCAAAGCAGGAAGTAAAGATTTTCCAGAATTTTTTAGGATACATAGATCCTGTCTTACTGATAATATTTCCAATGTATACTTTTATTTTACATAGGTAGCTATTATAGTTTTGAAGATAATAGCCATAAACTATGAAAATTGCTACAAGTTTAAATGTCAGGGGCCATGAATCAAAATCCATATATTAGATTCTTCCGAAATTGTTAACACAGGTAGATGTTGTCCTACTGTTCATATTTGGCCAGTTAGTTTTTTTTTACACATTTAGTATCATTTTATAAAACATAGCGAAATAAATCCGAAAATCATTAGAAATCAATATTTCTGGGGCAATAACTCAAAACTCGTCCGAACTATTCGGGGTAGATAAATCTTGTCCTGTTGATCACTTTTGAATTATTAGATTTGAGGCGTTTTGTTTTGCCCAAAACTGCAGTTTTACCCCTATGTTGAATTTATAGCTATAGCGGCCATGTTGGATGGTCGACAAGCATACCGGATACAATTTTGTTTCTAGACACCCCAAGGATGTGTTTGGACAAGTTTGGTTCCATATGGCCTGGATGTTTCAGAGATGATATTTTAAAGATTTTACGCCGGACGGACGACGGACGACAGGCGACGGACGGACGCCAAGTGATGACAATAGCTCACATTTGGATCATGTAAGCTAATGACTAGACTTAAATCATTCATGTGATTTTGGCTTGCCAAAGTATGTACAGATTTAAAGGGGGCATTAGGTGTTTTTACCAAAACAAATTATTTCGATTTGTTCGACTTTTACTACTTGTACTTGATATACAATAACAAACAAGAATTATACTCATGCATAAAAAATCTAATATTCCTATATATTTTGAGAAAACAAATCAGATTCAGTGTGTTATGCATATACAAATAGTCTGAGTGAATTAATCAATTGCAAGTGAATAATTGCAAAACTGGGATTTCCAAGCACTTTTTACAATATCTATCTATCTATCTATATATATATATATATATATATATATATATATATATATATATATATATATATATATATATATATATAAGAATTAATAAATGTCTCTGCACATATATTGCTTGGTTATTGTATATTAATCTAAGTAGTAAAAAAAGAAAGAACGTTATTGCCAAGAAAACAAAGCTAAAGTCCCTTCAAGATATGTACTCACCTATGATCATAGTAAAATTAAAAAAAAAAAAAAAAAAAAAACAACAAAAAAAACAAGAATTGTTCATCATTTTATTAATCCTCGTTTATGTACATGAAGTTTTGTTGAAACCCTCTTAATCAATTTTATAAACTTCGGTTTTGTAAATTTTTGTAAAATATATTTGGGTATTGTCTAAAGGTTCGTTTACTGATATAATATCGGAGTACTTGTGATAGGTATACAAAAGACCGAGTAACAAATCAGACAGAGAATAATCACCACATATAGTACCACGTGCAATATACATATTACCACGTGTAATACACACATTACCACGTGCAATACACATATTACCACGTGTAATACACATATTACCACGTGTAATACACATATTACCACGTGTAATACACATATTACCACGTGTAATATACACATGTTACTACGTGCAATACACATATTACCACGTGCAATACACAACACAATACGGATACCGTCGTATAAATAATTGTTCAGGATATGAAGAAAGGTATGAAAAGTTAATGACTGAAAATATAAATTACAAAATGAATAATAATATGTAATATGTGTATTTTTAAACTATCAAATCAAATATGTTGAATTGAAAAGCCCGCATCAAGAACATGTTTAAAATATGTATTTGAATATGTACAATTAGATATACAAATATGTTTGTTGAACGACAGGTTATTCAATAACTATGTACAAATCCTAATTCAAGTGTGCAAAATCGATCGACGTGAGTCAAGTCAACAAGCAAGTAAATAAATATAACGCAATATTCTGAAAATCTCGGATCCAAAATAAAACAAATATAATTCTATTTATATGGAAATCAAGAAACGCGTTCCTAATCAATGGAAGATCAGGTTATACTGTCCTAATTGCATAATTCTCATGATAAAAACTTGGGCATTAAATATATATATATATATATATATATATATATAAATATATATATAATATATATATATATATATATATATATATATATATATTCACCTAGTTCAGACACAGTTTACCATATTCTTCACAAATGACATCTGGAAAAGACTGGTTGTTAGTGCAACCGTAGAGCGGTGCAACAGAAAATGAAACTGTTTGATAGCAATCAGAACCAGCTACGTCATATTCGGCTATATTACGGTCCAAAGTTGAATCCCACAAATGATTTATAATAGTATGTCTATTATCGTCACATGCTGGGTCAAGGTTTGGAATAGAAAAATCATTGGGCAATATATTGGATTCCCGAATATCATCGTAGGGAAAAGTTTGTAGAGAATAATCCTCGGACCTTAATCCATTTACTGTAGAGCTCATGTTTCCGTCTGAAAAATAAAAACAGCAAACATCAATATATAAAATCTATTGATCACGTTATTGGTCGTTAAATCGTATATATCGATTATGACGAATATACATTCCTCAATTATCTTATTTAAACTGAACTGTGGATTGTGACCGGTCAATAAGGGGTGCATACCTCTTCATGACACCTGATAACATCTCTGGACTTTTATAGGTCTATGTGTTTTATATTGTCGTATGGACCTTTTCAAATGATACTTTGGTATCTGCGATGTTAGTATCTATCTTTCTATCTATATATCTATCTCTGTCAGTCAATCATTATATCTATCTATCTATCTATCTATCTATCTATCTATCTATCTATCTATCTATCTATCTATCTATCTATCTATCAATCTATCTATTCTATCTATCTATCTATCTATCTATCTATCTATCTATCTATCTATCTATCTGTCTGTCTGTCTATCTATCTATCGATCTATTTATCTATCTATCGATCGATCGATCGATCGATCTATCTATCTATCTATCTATCTATCTATCTATCTATCTATCTATCTATCTATCTATCTATCTATCTATCTATCTATCAATCTATCTGTCTGTCTATCTATCTATCTATCTATCTATCTATCTATCTATCTATCTATTTCTTTATATCCCTTGAATGAGACTATACGTATTTTCTCACAATAGAGTCCTTCCTTTTAACCTAGTACCATAAGAAGCTGTTGTTTGAACCTATTATGAGTCATTGTATGACAGGAAAAGATAATCCATCATCCCTATCAACCCTATCTATTTGTTTTTAACTTCGAAGTAGGAACATAAATAAAATTGTTGAAAAATATATAAACATACCTGTTTGGTTCTCAGTCTCACTCACCGAATGACTTTTTCTAAGACTGCATTTCAAGGTAAATAAAGAAAATATAAATTTACTGAAATTTCAAACAAGGCTTTATCATTTACAAAAAATGGTGAAAGAGAAATGAACATATATGTTTATAGAGGCCTGATTAGACATAATTAGATTCGATATAATGATAAAATAGTTTATCTACTAAATATTACATTTTCTGAATATTATCGTTCTTCATATCTTTCGGTTTTTAAATTTCGATTGTTTAGACATATCGTATAACGGGAATTCGCACTTCTGACGTATACTGCTGTTTTTGTTAAAGTATCAATTTGTTTAAATAAGAATCAGACATGAAATCGAACATTCGTTATACAATTGCTTTACGTCTCGCGTAAATTTGTAAGTTACATGGATACGTCACTAGGAATGGAAAGAGTGGTACAAGATTTTACCACTCTGGAAAAACGTCGATGACGTCCAGAGCTTCAAAAGTGTCACTTCTGTCTCGGTTTTAGGACACACGAAATGAAACTTGACTCAACGCTACTTATGCTGAGACTTACACTGCCTTTATAAAATCTCAAGCATGTAACTCTTTAGGAAATTAAAACCTAGAGCGTTTGCTTGCTTGTCAAACCCGTAAACTACCGCGAGTGAGATCAAATTCGTATATATATATATATATATATATATATATATATATATATATATGATATAATATAGTATATATATATATATAATATATATATATATATATATATATATATATATACAAAAAGCATGACATAAAATCCAGATGGCAATACCGAATAAAAAATATAGTACATGATATATCTTAATCATTTTCATATCTAACAGTAATTTGGTTTTTACATACAATCGACTTTTCTGGCATTTCAATGAAATATATTACACTCGTATAAGTAAATATTTGCCCGTTTGAAGTAGTTCATTAATAAAGTGTTTTGGTTGCTTTTAATGGGATACATTCCGTGGAAGAATTATAATTCAGTACAGCTAGATATGCACGAAAAATAAAATTCTAAACACTGCTATCGAAACATTTATGATAAATCGTAGACGGTCGTGGGTTCAGCGTGGAGCATGGAAGCCAGGCGGTTGTTACCGCAGTCGGGGTAAGTTGAGTTTGTAAGTGTCTTGTTATTTCTCTATTTTGCTGTTCAAATGATACATGTTTCCACCTTTTTGATTGATTACTCAATTCACACATTCATTTGGACAATCAAATAGAAGAAGAAAAAAAGAAGAAACAAAGCGTAATCCCAAATTATGTTAAAGACACTAGCGACAAATGACCTATCGCCAAATGCTCGACACGGTACCTTTCGCAAACTTTTCAATTATGATCGACAAACGCTTTTATGATTATGACATCACAATCGAATGACGTCAAAAAAGCACATAGACAGACACATGGGGAAAGGTCAATTGCCAAAGTTGATTTTAGACTGGATATATTGAAATATATCAGCCTTCAAAAGTGAAGTTATTGAAATCAATAAGTATTTGGTAATAAAAAAGTATTCAATATTGCTTTCTTACCATTTGATGTGATGTCGTTGATAAAAAATTGTCATAATTATTAGAACAAGACAAAGGACAAGGGCGATGGCAACTAGAATTGCAATATAAACTCTTGAAGGCATATGACCTGTAGGAAAGAATAAAATTCAGCTTCAATATATATAGTATATATATATATATATATAATATATATAGATATATATATATATATATATATATTAATATTTATTTATTTATATATATATATATATATAAGCCAACAACACTAAATATCCAAGTGTGTCGGATCAAAGCGAATAGATACAAGTCATGAAACGGACTTCCTTCAGCTGAGGTTCGTGACCATGGGTGAAACATTGCTCCATCTTTTCACCCCATAAGCCAAACAACAATCTTAGCAATGGAAGCAGTTTGATTCATCACGGCCAAAAAGGCAAAAAATGTTCAATCAACTCGGAAGGTTATGAATATGACCTCGGTTTTCTGTGATGCTGATGGTATATTTATGTTAGATTATCTCAGATAAAGATAAACAATCAATGGGACATACAGTGCATCTCTACGAAAAAAAGACAATAAGTGATAATGGCTATCTAAAGTCGAGTTTATAATCCTTATACAAAAGACGATCGGCAGATGTCAGCGACGGGTTTTTACCTTCCTGCTCTGCCTTGACTTAAGTTAAATGCCTAACTTGCCTACGGGAAATTAGTAAAAGGAAAAGAGAGGAAACAATATGCAATTAGCTAACAATAGATGAATGAACGTGTTATATGATTACAGCAGATTTTGCCTGTCATATTTCTATGGGATATCTCGAACAGTTTATTGGCCAATTATTAAAAAAGAAAAAAAAAGCAAGCAGTCCATTTATTTGACATTATGTCATATCGGCGACGTTTTATCAGTTAATAATGACAATTTCCATACATATGTCATTGCGAACTAGAAATTAAAGATACAACGGAATCAAGCAGACATGTTTCATACATAGACATTTTACTTATTATAGACATTATAGAAATCAACGACAAACGCGACGATTTCGGCTTTCCAATCGTAAATTTTCCATATTTAAATAGCAATATCCCACAAGCAACTGCATGTGTAGTTCATATTTCACAAATGATCCGATATGCCAGTACGTGTTCAACATATGAACATTTCATATCCAGAGGTAAACCACTCACTGAAAGATTATTGATACAGGGATATCGAAAACAGCTTTTGATGTCAACGTACCGCAAAATTTATGGTCGATATAAATGTCTTGTTTGCTATTACTCTGTTTCAATATATATATATATATATATATATATATATATATATATATATATATATATATATATATATAGTTTTAGGTTTAACAGGAGAAAAACTAGGTTTAACAGGAGAAAAACTAGGTTTATCCCATTAATGTGGTTTTGGCGTGCCATATATATCTCCAGTTTTTCTGAATTTATTAATTTTAATAATTTCAAGACAAATTCCGGTTTTTAGTATATCACGTGCATGCAAAAGCTCTCTTTCCCCTATGCCGTCCGGTTTAAACTCGCTAATGGTCAGAGACAACCCGTGAAATTGGTTGGTTGAAATAATGAAAGGAAAGTGGAGCTGCTATTTTGAATGTAACCTGGTGTCTGATTGATTTATATTGCATCAATGAACAATGTTCTTTTTTGTCTTTGCATAGTAAAATAATGTATTATGAATTGGATATACCAATCAGCATAATTTTTACTGGTACTTTGATATGATTAGACTCAATTTTCTGTATAATATCTGAATTGTGATTTCATTGTCCATTTACCGCGAAAATGGTGGGGCTTGAAATATGGCCATGTGACACAAAAAAGTGTTTATCCCCCATAAGTTTCGCAGTGAATGGACAGAAAATCCTCTATTCAGATACTTTTTAGGATATTGACTCTAATTATAACAAAATACCAGTAAAAATTATGGCGATTCACCATTTTCCTTTTGAAGAATTTAGAATATATTTTTCTCAGAAATATTCAAGTAGATTCGGATAACGGTATATATCGTTGACGAATATTGCCAACGCGTGTACAGTTATGTAGAGACTAATGGTTTTATATTTCATCAAAGGGAAAATGAATTAAGGCAATGATTACAGTTTTATGGAACATCTTTCAAAACACTTTACTTAATTCGTTTCAAATATATTTTGTAATCGAAAGAACTTGGATAAGCATCTTAAACCAATATGTTATGGCATTGACTTGGCAAATATTTGAATAAAATGGCGATTATGTTGATTTTGTCTGTTTTACTTTTTAGGTCTTATGTTTTATGTCGTGTCACCACTCTTCCAATCTCTGCCTGTGCAAACGTAAGTATTTTTATCCAACAGTTTAAAGGCAACGAAAGAAGGTTCCTAACTTTGTATTATCGTATCTTGTTAATAAGATCCCCTTGTTATACGGTATGTTTTATCGACTTTCTGAATTGATCTAATAGTTCGTAAATGATAATGGAAGTTAACAAAATAGTAGGAATAAAAATAGATTAATTAAAAGAGATAATTAAGTATATGATAAATATCATCTTCTTTTTATTATCGACACAGGAAATACTATTTTTATTTTCATGTCGTTTACGGATAAATGAATTTCTTACAGAAATAAGAACGATAAAATGTTAACACGGGGAGAGTTATCATACTATTTTCTGTTCATATTATGATATATAAGACATATTTCTATGATTCATTAATCTAATAGTGTGGGAATGTCAGTGAATGTATATTGTATCATAAATGTGGATTTATTTCACGGATAAATAATGGTTTTCAGAAACGCCCTACCGACATGAAGGCGGAATTGTAGGTGGATTTGGAAGTGGGCCCAGAGGCAGAGGAAATGGTGGCTACAACTATGAAGGAAAATGATGCATAACGTTTGTGATGATGCATGAATAATTAAAGTTATAGATGAATATAAAAACCTCAGATACCAAACTGTAAATCAATAGAATGTCCAGGACATAGATACAAATCCGATAAAAAATGGACAAACACGGACCTCTGGAAACCAAGAGGTGGGATCAGGTGCCATGGAGGAGTAAGCATCCCCTGTCGACCGGTCACACCCCGCCGTGAGTCCACAGTCAAGTCCAGTGAAACACGTGAGGAGTGTATCCTCGTCACAATTGGTACAGACGTCTCAACAACCGCCAACGAAAAGGCAACTCAACATTTCACTTAGTGAAACAGAGTAGTCGCAAAGAAGACTATTATACCGACCGTAAAACTTGCGGAACGTTGACATTAAACGCGGTTTTCGATATCCCTGCGTCAATAATTTGTCAGTGAGTAGTTTACCTCTGTATATGAAATCTTCATATGCTGTGCACGCCCTGGCATATCGGATCATTTGTGAAATATAAAACTCCATATGCAGGTGACTGAGGTATATTACTATTTAAATGTGGAAAATTTACGATGGGAAAGCCGAAATCGTCGCGTTTATCGTATAGCTTCGTAGCTAATTTCCCGTCTGTGTTTATGTTAAGTAAAATGTCTAAGTATGAAGCGTGTGTGCTTGATTCTGTTGTATTTTTAATTTCTAGTTCGCTGGGATATATCGCATTGACATATGTATGAAAATTGTCATTATTAATTGACAAAATCGGATTGGGCAGGGAAGTATGTGAAATGGTTACCAACCCGGATACGCTCCTGTCCTTCGGACTGAGACAGTAAAAACCGAGGTCCCGTGTCACAGTGAGTGTCTGCACGTTAAAGAACCCTCACTGCTCAATGGCCATAGGGGTCGAGCATAGGCCAAAATTTGAAGCCCTTCACCGGCATTGGTGACGTCTCCATATGAGTGAAAGATTCTTGAGTGGGACGTTAAACAACAATTAACAAACAAACAAATTGACAAAACGTCGTCGATATATCTAAATGTCAAATTAAAAGACACCGCTAGCTTTTTCTTCTTTTGATTCAGCAGTTTCTGAATGAAGTCTGCTTCGTATGAATAAAGGAACAGGTCGGCCAATAAAGGAGCACAATTGGTTCCCATGGGAATGCCGACAGTTTGTTGAAAGACCACGTCTCCGAACATTACAAATATATTGTCTATTAGAAATTCCAGCATGTTTTTTTATATCAACTTCAGTATATTTATGTGAGTGGTGTTTGACAAAATAAGTATTCTGATAGCCAATCACTAGATATTTAAATTTTCGGGTACCACCTTTAGTGAAAAAGCAGTTGTCTATGATGCTGAAAAGTCTTTCTTTTAATTTTTCATGAGGAATAGTAGTGTAAAGAGTAGAGAAGTCATAAGTTTTGATGCTGTGAATTCGAGAAAAATTGTGTGCCTTCAAATTTTCTAAAAGCTGTTTAGAATTTTTAAGTATCCACATCTGATTTACACCGCTTCTGGAATAAGCAACTGTACAGTATTGTTGAAGTTTCTCCTTAACGGCTATCAATTTCTTGGTAAGGAGTAAAGATAAAGGTTTGGTAGAACATTTGCTGGATCCTGCTATGTATCTTTGCTTATATGGGGTTTTATGAAGTTTAGGTATCCAATATAAATATGGCAGCTCGAAATCGGTATCCGTTGTAGGTATATCAAATGAGCGTAATACGGATACGTGATTTTGAAGGATCTCGTCCTTTGAAAGTGAGCTACGTGTATATGTAGGATTACCAGAATTCATATTAAACCCAAGTTCTTCTAATAAACAATTATAGCAATGTGCCTTACAAATAAAAACTATATTATTTGAGGCTTTGTCTGCTGGTACCAGTACATATTGGTCATGCAACCTATCCAGTTCAGTAACTACTTCTGGATCATTAAATACAGAGGGATAACGTGTTTTCATAGTCCCTTTAAGTTTTCGAATACGAGATTTTATCAACCATCGTATGGTTTTCAGCCATTCAGACAAAGTGTCTGGTTCTTCGTCTTTATGTTTGGCCGATCGTCTGGCATAATCTTCGACAGAATCCATAACTAAACTGAAATTCTGACGCCAATTAAAGGAACGGGCTTCCCGGTATTTAGGGCCCCTTAAAATAAGATTTTTGAGGCTTTCAATTTCAACAATAGAAACGTCGCCGGTAATGACATGCCCGATAGTATTGTATTTGAAAGGAGATGAAGCACATGAACATGTGACAGTGTTGTGTAGAAAATGGTTGATGTCTAGGCACTGCAAAACCTGTTTGTAATTGAATAGCTTGGATGCGATGCTAGGTGTATAGCTATATGAAATGCAAGGCGTGGTCTTCAGTTTAAAATATGGTGGAATACAGGACTGAACTTTTTTGTGATTTAGAACATTGCCAATGTTTAAAGCGTCTATGCCTTTATTTGTAAATTTAAGTTTAAAGAAAAGACGTTTCTGTTCAGCACAGTCATTATTTGTAACACGTGCAGGCTTTAAACTGTCTGTGATAAGCTATGTCCATTATAATGGAGTTCAGTATGTATTCTGGGTTGAAGAATCCGTGTAGGGCTCACTCTTGCTTCTTCAAAAAGTTTATTGAGATATGTAAAAGGAATAGAATAAAGCCTGCTGCGAATGTGATGAAGACCCAATATTTTGTTAACGTAAGGTAAAAGAGATGAAAAAGTGACATCATGTATGTATGGTCGGTTGTAAGAACGATGTCCGTGACTTCGTTTACGTCTTACATTAGAATTAAAAAGTTCCATCACATTAACGCCTTTACACAGTGGGCTTGATAGATTGCCCACAATTCGACATTTTTTTTTCTTACCATCTATTTCTTAGGAATATAGCCCAGAGCCCTTGGGTGACAACGTTTCGCTGGCGGACAAATATTCATGTCAACCCAACACAATGGCAATGATTGTTTTCCTATACCGAAAGGCAATTCACATTTTACTAACAAACTAAGCTACGTAAGTTCATAACGATCGTCACGATGTTCGATACTCAACACTTTCGATATGTTTTATCATTCGTTGCGTCGGTATTTTATCCGAAGCCTTCATCAAGGCTGACTCCAGCAAATATATTTGACGATCGTGTATCAATTCTGTCAAATCGTTAATTGTCAGCTGTTGTTTCTCTCCATTCCAGTCTGCGTCGAGCAAATATCCGTTTCATAACTTATAGATATGTACTAGAGGTTACAACTAATTACCACATAACCTATTACAAAATTACCGTACATGCATTTATTTCTGCGCTAGAGAGGGTGACATAAACCGGCATTGAAATTGCCATACATTGTTTTGTTTTTTTTCAAAGTGACATGAAGAATGTTTTAGATCACGTGATAGGATTTTGACTAATTAAAAGTACAAAAACATATTATATATATATCACTGACTGATTAACGAAATGGATTAAAATGAAGTCAAATTGTCGGGACGACATGTCCATTCCATTGAAACAGGAAATACATATACACCCGCACTGATATATAATATAATTATAAAACTAAAACTAAACTAGCGACGAAATAGGGAAATGTATACATTCTACATCTTTTTAAAATATGGAATACAGGATAAAATGTAAGATAAATGTAATACAGGATATTTGGATAATATAGCAGATAAATTACAAAGTACCCTATCGCGACCCTTTTGAATACGACAGAGAACAAGTGTTTTCTTTGCTTTCAAAATTATGCATCAGGAAAACCCTTACCTTTGCATGGACAGAAACCAAGATTCCCTGGACAATGTCTATGATATTGATTAAAAGAAGAAAAATAGTATGCAATATAATTTTATAGCATAAAATGTAATATAATTATTGCACTATTTTTTGTTTGCAATGAGAAATTATGGAGTTAAAGAAAACAATTTTGACCAAGGGAGAAGGCATTGCAATAACATTTTTATAACATTTTAATGTGAAAAAATATAGACCATTGAAAGGAATATGGCAAGTTCTATCAATATATCCCGTCTGTTCATTCGTCTGCCTTTTTGTCCATCTGAAAAACATCTATCTATCTATCTATCTATCTATCTATCTATCTATCTATCTATATATCTATCTATCTATCTATCTATCTATCTATCTATCTATCTATCATTCTATTCGTTTATCTATCCATCCATACATTCATTGATTCATATCTATCTATCTATAAGAGCTGGCCTGGCACAGTTGCTAGCGCGCTCGATTCTTGATCGTGAGGTCGTGAGTTCGAGTCCAGCCGGCGTCAAGTCAGTTTTCTGGCCTTCGGATGAAAATAAATCTGAACCCATGATTTCATTTTTTATTATCTGAGTAAATGATCTTTTCTTGATTCATTACAAAATACAAGAGCCGGCCTGGCTTAGTCGGTAGCGCGCTCGACTCTTGATCGTGATGTCGTGAGTTCGAGTCCAGGTTCAGGTTGGTTTCCTGTCCTACGGATGAGACAGTAAAACTCGAGGTCCCGTGTCACAGTAGGTGTAGGCACGTTAAAGAACCCCCACTGCTCAATGGCCGTAAGTGCCGAGCAATGGCCAAAATTTGAAGCCCTTCGCCGGCATTTGGTGACGTCTCCATATGAGTGAAAGATTATTGAGTGGGACGTTAAACAACAACAAACAAACAAACAAAATACAACTATATATATAATTCATCTGACGTGCGATTTGAAATAATCTTCGTTAGTTAGGTATAGATATATACGGAACTTTGTTACCTTTGGGTGAAGAAATATTTCGTTTTTTATTATTATTATTTCTTGATGACAATGAATCTTAGCAAAGACGAAACGAAGTTGTCCATATTTTTTCTCCAGATGGGAGTCAAAAATGGGGACAATGCAATACTACATTAAAGATTCTGTATAATGGTTTATTTTACATGTTGTACTATTCCAGTTTTTCTCTTCTGAGACGATTGCAATATTTTATTCGCGAATCAGGAATAACGTAAAACATCAGTCTCTGCAAAGGCAGTCTGAAGAATAAATCGTATCATATTGTTCACAGATTTTTCTTTCATTTTAACGGGTAATGATTTCCTTGTCAACCTCTAGGGTATTGACAAGCTACACATGCTATGGCGTCACAGTACAATTCATATGATGTAGGGTGTCTGTGTCGTCTAGAATGCTGTGCATAATGTCAGATTTCACTTGCGTAGATCTACATATACATGCATTTAAAACAAGGGAGAAACATATTTAACCCTTACCGCAAGGGTATGACAAAGGACTCTCAATCCTCTGTACATGATCCTTGAATATCGGGTTTGTCATTCAAGAATCTTACCCTCGGATTGAGATTCCTTAGTCATGCCATCAAGGTAGGGGTATATTCTATTAATCTTTCACAAAATCATATTTGAAGCATTGTGATTTCGGCATGCTTTTTCACAATTAAACATTTTTTTTCTCAGTTAAACCAATTTTTTCTCCAATTTATGAGGGTTTGGAGAAAAACTGATTAACTAGAGAAAAACTAAGTCGAACCTGTAAACTGAAAAAAAAACTAAGTTTAACTGGAGAAAAATAGGTTTAATTCATTAATGTGATTTTGGTGTGCCATAAAAAAAACATAACCGGGTCATATTTCTATAATAAAATATACCCCAGCCATTTTACTATAGTTGAATTTTTCTAAGCTATTCTACGGGCATGGATTAATATACCCAAACATTTTCTTATTTTTTCTACAAGTACGGTAATACTATGGTTCTGTTTTCTCTTTTTGACTGGGTGTGATTTCTACGTAAAAGAAAGAACCCTATGATTTTTTTTATGAGGACACTTTCTACATTACACTGGAAGAACCCGAGTCTGGCACTATCGGACTGGTGAACCTTCGGACTAGTGAACCTTCGGACTGGTGAACCTCCGGACTGGTGAACCTTTGCACGAAAACAAGGATTAAGGCGTGAAGGCAGACCTTTTATTTGAACAACAAGATTAGATACAGAGGCTAGCACTATCGGACTAGTGAACCTTCGGACTAGTGAACCTTCGGATTGGCGAACCTTCGGACTGGTAAACCTTCGGACTGGCGAACCTTCGGACTGGTAAACCTTCGAAATGGAGAACCTTCGGAATCGTGAACCATGGCTATTGCCAATTAGAAATTGATAAAAAATTATTAAGGTATTCATACATTAATCGTTAATAAATGTTGGGCCCAGTATAGACATATATCTTTTATGCTATGGACTAGTGTTCGAATTTACAAAAAAGAAAAAATACAAAGAGCAGCGATTCCTCAATCACTGAGAAATGTTTCGATATAAAGTGCATCGAAATACGGCAACAAAACAGTTTGACAACATAATTTTAGTTGACATAGTTGCTGTGAGTTCAATATTAGCAGATTATTCAGTCAAGACACTAATAGCTTTTTTTCTGAAAAAAATATGATAATTGATCAGAAGACTGAGTCGTAGCAGATTATTGTTTTGCCGTTTACGAAAACCAATCGCGCAAGTCCAGCGCACACGGAAGTACTTCAGACCGACTTGTATGAAGTAGGTTCACGAAAACATTAACTTTAAATAAGTTAAATGGTCTGGAAAACTATCATATGAGAGTAAAAATGCTAAGGCATGGCGATGGTTTCAATTGGTTTATTCTTATGATTTTCTTAAACAATACGTTCTCATTGGTACGTTTCTGCAAACTCGACAAGAAATGATGTTTGATGTTGTGACTGAAATGCTGATTGTCATGATACTGCATAAGATATTGATTTATCTGTTTTATGCATTGTCTAGCTGTTAATAATGTATAATAACTTACATAGCAAGGACACCAGATGCCAGGTATCAAACATATACTTTGAAATCGAACTTGGTCATTACACACACATACATTATATATATATATATATATATATATATATATATATATATATATATATATATATATATATATATATATATACACATACATTACGTGATATCTTATTTTGACTCGTTAAATACATGCTGTCTATTCAGCGTAGTATTCTTCTGTTCTTGACGAAGGGTGACTATTATACCTGACCACGGGCACTATACCTAAGTGATCACATTTCCCACGGGACTGTACATCGTATTCATGTTATATCAGTTATTACCCTGTCTTAGATGGCGTTTTCTTAACAACATATTTCCCTGCGAGTACATCAAACGTACAGCCAGTCCTGGGGCGATCAAACGTTCCTAACATCGTGATGCCATCCATGCCAATCAATATTAATTTATTGAAGATATTTTAATATTTAAATGTTTATTTGTTCAGATTGGAAAGAAGCGTATGAGACGTGATTTACTAAATCTATTATGACATTTTCTCTTGTGAACCGTTTTCCTATAGTGTAATCTGTAGAGGTCTAGGCCCTCTTCGACTCTGGAACTATACCTCTCCATACAACCCTATAGTATATTAATACTTTTACGACTTCGACTCGGGACTTTACCTCTCCAGATAATAATATTGGAGATCGGTTTTCAGGAAAAGACCATAATCGATTTATATGTATATATATATTAATAGTTTCTGGATTTTTTTCTTCATGAATATTATTATTGAGAGCAGTTATAGCTTTAACAAGAGATCAACACAAAAGCGACATGCGATCGTATAAATCAACAACACTTCATCGGTTGAACTCGATTTTGGTATAAATATTGATTTAAAAAAAGAAAAGGTGGTATAATACAATGCCAAATTATAAGTCTAAATGTGTTGCTAAATCCACCGAAGAGTGTTCATTGCCAAAATGAATACCCTTGCTATGAGAAGTTTTGAATTAAAATGCTGGACAAAATACTAATTTGGTATAAAATCATTGGCTGATACCGAAATACCAGTTTCTAGATTTATATATACCCTCTGGTACTCCAGCCTTCCAGCAGCTGTCACAACACTCAATGGTTATAGATATTATTTACTACAGCAGCGTTATAGTCTTACAGAGGGGGCAAACTAAGGTTGCCATGACGATTATTTCTATCAATAAGACTTCATCACCTGAGTTCGAATTTAATATAAATGTCTTTCCTTGGTAAAACATTGCTTTATCAGTTAAATCTTGTTTTTCTCAGCTAAACCAAATTTTCTTACATTAACCTGGTAACCCACATAAGTGCGGTAAACAAGTTTAGCTGCGCAAAAATGACAATAATGAGTTAAACTTAGTTTAAACCTAGGTTATGTCGAGAAAAATTTCTTTTAACTGAGAAGAAATAAGTGTAACTGGTTCACAATCACACTGATGATTTCTCGGGTTAATTTGGGATACGAGAATAACAAGGATTAAATAGAGACATAATTTGGTTTAATTTGTAACTTACATTAACTGGAGAAAAACAAAAACTAGGTTTAACTGATAAAAACTAGGTTCAACTGAAGAGAAAAAACGTGGTTATGGCGTGTCAGACATCTTTGATTCGACATGAGTTAAAATAGGAGAGTGTTATCGATACTACAAACATAATACCAAACTCATAATGCTCAAGATGATATCGTTTCTGTCAATTTGACTTCATCAGTTGAGCTCCAATTTGAAAAGTATGTGTATTTTCTAAAGATAAAGTGGTATCATACAAGGCCAAATAATATTTCTAAAAGTATAGCCGAAATCGTCTGAGAGTAACCACTGTAAAAAATGACTATCTTAGCGTTAGAAAATTTTCGAATTTAAATGGTGTTAACATTGCTAAATATTTACTTTAGTATAAGATGAACAGCTGGTACCGAAATACCAGGTACTAGGTTTATGTATACCCTCAAGGACTCAAACGGTCCACCAGCAGTGGCAACGACCTAGTGGTTATAAATACTACACACATAATACCAAACTCATAATGCTCAAGGCGATATCGTTTCTGTCAATTTGACTTCATCAGTTGAGCTCCAATTTGAAAAGTATGTGTATTTTCTAAAGATAAAGTGGTATCATACAAGGCCAAATAATATCTCTAAAAGTATAGCCGAAATCCATCTAAGAGTAACCACTGTAAAAAAATGACTATCTTAGCTTTAGAAAATTTTCGAATTTAAATGGTGTTAACAGTGCTAAATATTTACTTTAGTATAAGATGAACAGCTGGTACCGAAATACCAGGTACTAGGTTTATGTATACCCTCGGGGACTCAAACGATTGTGATCCTCACTCATTGTGTTATTCTTTGTATATGACTGGGCAAACCCACTTTCAAACTTACTTATCGGTGTACAAAGTATGCTATGTAACGGTTTATCATTGTTACTTTTTCCTGTACAAAATTGCATATCAGATACAATTGCTATGGAAAATAATGCATATTTCAAAAGGCCAAATTTCAGAAATAAATAGATATTACATAATCCAGAATGTGCATAATGATATTAAAAAGCCAGGGTGTGAAAAATAACAGAGATATTTTCAAAGCAAAATGTGATAAACAACACATATATTTAAAAAAGCTTGAATGTGAAAATAACACAGGAATTTGAAAAAATTGAAAAACAGCACACCTATGAATAGTCCTGGGTGTGAAAAACAACACATACGTTGAATAAAAACGGAATGTGAAAATAACACAGACATGTAAAAAAGTCAGAATGTGAAAATTAACACATGTTTAAAGGAAACCGGAATTTGAAAATTAAAACAGACATTGGCACACTTCTCAGAGTGGTTAACTGACCTCGATCTTAAACACCACTCCTTCATTCTTTCGGAACCTATCGCTTATCAGGTGTGGTACAGTAATTTCCGGAACAATTTAACAGTACTACATTCGTCATTACTAGGCAACCAGTAAAAAGTATGCTTCAAAATGGCAGACATGGGAAAGCCGTTGAAACATCTGTGTTCTGTGTTCTGTAGTGAAGAAGAAACGGTACGGAACTATTCAGTTGTAGTAAAAACTCAATTGATGTTTTCATAACCATGATTTATTATTTCTTTGTTTTTCGTGGTAATAGGTCGCGTGTCATTCAGGTCAATCGTGTTCTCAGTCTCCATTCGGAAAATATCGAATTACTGATCGGGATGCCTCTGCTGTGGTCTTCTAATCGATCGAGATATATGCACACGGATTTCTTGCGGCGATATAATTTAGTTCTTCAAAATATTGTTACTTGTTAAACAAATATATAATTACCTGTATATATAAAACTATCATTTTGACTTCGCTTATTCAAAATAAAACGCAACACTTTATATCACAATGATATAAAAGTTAAATCTGTACTACGTGGTAGTGGAAGTGATGTAAGCCAAGTCGAAGAGCTAGTGTAGACGTCGTCGCCGCTGTTTCAGAGTTTAATTAAATGAACGGTAATGTAAAAAAAACCCAGTGAAGTCAAATAAATAGTAATAGATAACTCAGAGAGTAAAAATAGGAGCAATAAAGTAGCCGGAATATTACAAAACATAGATAAAAGCAGGGATGTGAAAATAACTACAAATATTAAATACATTCATCAAAATCGTATGCGAATCTTATCCGAATCTATAGCATGTCATAATTACCTGTTATGAAATTAGGACAGAATAAGTTTGATCGACAGATGTTACGAGAAATCGATGACATATTTCTGAGAGGTGATAGACAGAAATTGACATCACAGAATTAAACATCAATAATCATATATCATGTTATGCGCATTTACTATTCACCAAAAGTAAAATTTGTCAATGATTAATAACTTCTTTCAAAATATCTTATGACTAATTAGCATTTGTCCTTAGCAATTTAAATTGAAGATGTGTTTTTGTTCCTGATGATTTATTATTAATTTGAGTAAAATAACAATATTTTCTTGAAAGTCTTAATCCCTGTGTGTTTTTGGCATATCTATTAACAAGAAAGAGAACTCAAAAAGATATGTCTGAAACTAGATATTATCTGATAGGCTTTCATTTTAATGAACTGTGTGTGTGTGTGTGTGTGTGTGTGTGTGTGTGTGTGTGTGTGTGTGTGTGTGTGTGTGTGTGTGTGTGTGTGTGTGTGTGTGTGTGTGTTTCACTTGGTATATATTCTGGTTGCTATTCATTTTTGTAAGTCACACGTTAATCAATAGCAGATTGCGTTATTTAAATCATGTTGGCAGAATATTGTTATTTATACACCTGTATATTATAACATTGTACTATATACATTATGTTGAATATAAAAAAATTCAGATACCAAAGTATAAATCAATAGAATGTCCAGGACATAGATACAAATCCGGTAAAAATGGACAAACACGGACCTCTGGAAACCAAGAGGTGGGATCAGGTGTCATGGAGGAGTAAGCATCCCTTGTCGACCGGTCACACCTGCCGTGTGTCCATAGTCAAGTCCAATGAAATACGTGAAGAGTGAATTTTTGTTACAATTAGTACAGACGTCTCTAAACCCTCCAGCGAAAAGGCAATTCAACATTTCACTTAGTGAAACAGGGTAATCGCAAACAAGACTATTATACCGACCGTAAAATTTGCAGAACGATGATATTAAACGCGGTTTTCGATATCCCTGTCTCAATAATTTGTCAGTGAGTAGTTTACCTCTGTATATGAAATCTTCATATGTTGTACACGCCTTGGCATATCGGATCAATTGTGAAATATAAACTCCATATGCGGGTGACTGAGGGATATTACTAATTAAATGTGGAAAATTTACGATGGGAAAGCCGAAATCGTCGCGTTTGTCGTAACGCTTAGTTGCTAATTTCCCGTCTGTGATTATATTAAGTAAAATATCTAAGTATGAAGCGTGTGTGCTTGATTCTGTTGTATCTTTAATTTCTAGTTCGCTGGGATATATCGCATTGACATATGTATGAAAAATGCCATTATTAATTGAATATCTAAATGTCAAATTAAAGAACACCGCTAACTTTTTCTTTTTTATTTTGATTCAGCAGTTTCTGAATGAAGTCTGCCTCGTATGAATAAAAGAAATAGGTCGGCCAATCAAGGGGCACAATTTGTTCCCATAGGAATGCCGATAGTTTGTTGAAAGACCACGTCTCCGAACATTACAAATATATTGTCTATTAGAAATCCCAGCATGTTTTATGTATCAACTTCAGTGTATTTATGTGTAGAATCAGAGTGGTGTCGGACAAAATAAGTATCCTGATAGCCAATCACTAGATATTTAAATTTTCGGGTACCACCTTTAGTAAAAAAAAAACAGTTATCTATGATGCTAAAAAAAGTCTTTCTTTTAATTTTCTGTGTGGAATAGTTGTGTAAAGAATAGAGAAGTAATATGTTTTGATACTGTGAATATTAGAAAAATTGTGTGCCTTCAAATATTCTGAAAGCCGTTTAGAATTTTTTAGTATCCACATCTGATTTATACCACTTCTGGAATAAGCAACTTTACAGTATTGTTGAAGTTTCTCCTGAACGGCTGTCAATATATTGGTAAGGAGTAAAGATAAAGGTTTGGTAGAACATTTGCTGGATCCTGCTATGTATCTTTGCATATATGGGGTTTTATGAAGTTTAGATATCCAATATAAATATAGTAGCTCAAAATCGGTATCCGTTGTAGGTAAATCAAATGAGCGTAATACGGACACTTGATGTTAAAGGACCTCGTCCTTTGAAAGTGAGATACGTGTGTATGTAGGATTTCCAGAATTCGTATTAAACCTCTTCCCTTGATGACGTGGCAAACCTACAACCCCACCTGACGCCGTTCTCGAGCATTTTGAAGGTGTGCAAACAGGAATCAGTTACTTTTTGCTAAATATCTCGGGAACGAGACATCTGATTAACTTCAATTTTTTGGCAAATGCATCTGTGCATCATAAACTAGTAATTTTTGAAAAGTTGTATATAGCATTTAGGGTGCACTTTAACCCTTGTTGAGCCTCAATAATAGACTATTCTTTTAATTAGAAGTGTTTAAATAGTCATATCATCAATTTATTAGAAAAGAAAACAAATTAATTTCTATTAGTTTTGTAAGGGTTGTAATAATGTTGCAAAGATAAACAAATTACAATGAGCAAATTTCCCCCTTTTTGAGCCTCGAAAATGGTAAAAAAAATGAGTTTTCTTCTATGTTTGTTAAATAAACATGTCAAGTTAATGTATGGTATCATAATGTTCATTCTTCAAAGCTTTATTATATATTTGTATTTTAGAAAATAGATAATCTTAACCTTATAATGGTATACATAATAATTCAATACCCAATTTTGCCCCGATGTTCAAAATTAATTATTCCTCTTAAATCAAATATTACCACTCTAGTTTTCCTTGTAAATTGTAGATAAGACATGGTTGTTTATTAATAGCAAGACAAAGAATAAATTTTAAGATGCGATTATTTGTAAAGACCCTTCAAAAATTTAGAAAATCACAGTTTTTACCATTTATGGAAATATGTTAATTTCCCCCTTTTTATAAGGCTTCAAATATGTAAATTTCAAATATTATTTTACAAAACAGTGGATTTGTTTTAAAAGGCAAGATTAATTGTTTAAGAAAATATAAAAATAAATTCAAATTACTGAACACTTTTTAAGTGAATCAAATGGAAAACGTTTGAAAATTCATGTTAAATTCAAATGAAAAATTGACATTTAACTGGAAAATCTTCATAGATGGTTACCATGGAAACCAAATATAATTTTGGAGTAAAAACTTTTTTTACAGTCTCATGCAATGCATTACCATTTTCTGAAAGTTTGGTAAAAATTTGAATCGACCCATTTCCAAAATTTTTTTTTATCCTTTGATATTAACAGAGAGTGACTCTTAAATGTTCAAACAATTCTTCTTAATTCTGTAGGATCCACATCTGATTGACTCCGCTTCTAGAGTACAGTACTTCTGAAGACCTTGTGTAGTATGTGGTCATCCCCTAACTGACATTTTTACAAATACTATGTGACACTAGGTCTACATGTATATAAACAATTGCATTTCTCCTCTCTCTTGTACATTGTGTATTTCATTTACCAAAGTTTTTTAATTTCTAATTAAGTGGGTATTTGAAGAAAACAATTCTAAAATGTATCCTAGAAGTGTTTATTTTATCTAAAACGTTTAAATCGACCGTTCACTTTAATTCTGTTATAAATTTGTGTTTTTACTCATCAATAACACCTGAAATTCAACTTCATCTAAATTTTCGCATTTTTTTTGAAAGATACGTAAAACCCGACACCTAATGAAATATTGCCTCACAATTAATCCAACACATAGAATTGTGTGCAGTGATCACGGGTGACTAGCGAGAGAGCAGTAGCGAGAGCGTGTCACCTAAAGATGATAAAATGGCTTTCAAGCTTTTATTTATTTAAAAAATTATAAAAATTAATAACAAATTTCCCCAAATTTTTCGTACCTCGATGCGCTCTTTTGAAAGGATAAACGCATCATAAGTTCATCTTAAGAAGCTAAAAAAGTGCCCTGACATTTATGAAATAAACACCTAAATTCTTAAAGGTACCATATCTGCATACACACCCAATCCCCTAGCACTCAGCTTAAATGTATAGTGGATTTACCTTCTTTTTCGGAGTTAATCAATCTTTCAATGAAATATTTTACCATAATTAGATGTCTGGAAAATAACTTCATCTCTTGAAAAAAAAAATACTTCTTTGGCTTCCAAATTAAGAAATAAATTCTGAAGGATTTGTAAACCTGATCCCCTTGCTAAATATTGTTTCACAGATAATCCAATAATTAGAATAGTAAATATTTATACTAAGTTGCAACCAAACTCACATCTTTTCTACAATCACTTACACCACTCCCACCTTAATAGTTTCCGGAAGTTACATCCGTACTTTTCACAGTCACGTACCCTGTCCCCGTTGCTCTTTTAAAATAATAGCACCCTTACTTTTGGTGTTACTAGTACTTTCTCTGTTTCTGAGAGTAAGAGCAGTATCCAAATAGGGCGTTTGTGTGAGATCATGTTGGCACAAGTTCGGTAGCTATAAACTGGGTTTGCGCAATGCAGTTACCGCATTTCTAATACCCCTTATATGAAGATATCCCACTTCGGATAATGACACGGTTGCGCTGAAGCACCAACACACGAATAACGTGGCATGCCAAAATACAATCATGTTGTAATAATATTCAAGATTTTGTTTCATGTGGAATTGTTATGTAAAGAGCAGAAGCTTTTGAATGAAGTCTGATTCACATAAATAAAGTATCAGGTCAGCCAATGCAGGTGGCACAATTGGTACCCATTGGAATACCGACAGTTTGCTGAAAGACATAATTTCTGATATATTGTCTATTAGAAATATCAGCATCTTTTTATATCAACTTCAGTTTATTTATGTGTAGAAACGGAGTGGTGTTGGAAGAAATAAGTATCACGATAGCAAATGACTAGTTATTTAAATGTCCAGGTACCACTTTTAGAAAACATAAAACAATGTCTCTCTTTTAACTTTTTATGTGGAATGGTTGTGTAAAGAGTATGTTTTAAACTATGAATATATGTATTTTTTTGTAAAACACCTCATTAGATTGGATGAAAATGCTAGACTAAATCTGTGTAACCTACTTTGCTATGACGCAAGGAACTACGTCAGCCGTTGCTAGGACAACAAGTGCAGCTGTTCAATATATCATTGTGCTTCATCATCAATTGTTTGTGTTGTATATTTTAAATATCGTTATAAGAATCTAAAATTGAATTTAAAGAATTGTATTTTTCACTTCTTATTAAATTATAAGGATTAACATTACACTGCCTCAACATTTGTTATTTTCAGTAACCAAATGAAATGTTAATGTTAATCCTGAAATATATATATATATATATATATATCTATATATATATATATATATATATATATATATATATATATATATATATATATATATATATATAATAACTGAACTGATAATTAGAGAAACTATCGATGTATTGAAGAAAGTACCAATGAATAATCGAAACTCAAAGTCCATTAAAATACGACGACAAATTAGAAGTATGTATGATCTGAATATGAAGGACAACAGCAAATCCAAAACTGGATGGGAGCAGATGTCCAGAAAGAGTCAGAGTCCCAGCATGCCACATCCATCGCAAATGCCGCACGAAAATCTCTCGAGTCCTGTCAAAAGTCACACTTGGAAAAGATGTCAAAGCCGGTTATGCTGTACAGAATTTTTTTCCATAATCCATTGCATTTATACTTAATGCTTTAAAAAAATGAAAAGCAATCCTTATATTTATATGTATTACCATTTTCTGTGAATCTGTAGTCAGCTGGTTACGGAATTCATTCTATGTAACTGGCTTTGAGTTTTTCATATGATGTAAAAGCTAAACAGTTGTGTTAGAGGAGAAGTAGTTCCCCTTTTCTGTCTGGAAATACTAAATGGAATTAAGGTTTATTTTCTTATTTTCATATCATTTTGAAAGAAACTAGTGATATGGAAAATTTTGAATAAATGTCAGATTTGTTTTGATGTTATTTTAAATTATTCGTCTGGTTGGTAACCGGAAGGTTAAATGTGTCAGAAGAGAATTGAAAATGCAAATGGCCGCGCCCATGAGTATGCTGTATAATGTATTTACAACGAATTTGCGTTTGAATTCTGATATTTTATTAATGGGATATACCATAGAAAGTTTGAGTGTGACTTACGAGAAGTGAGACAGCTAATATTCATTCATAACAACTGAAAGTAGCCATTTTATTTGACTTTTTTTACCAATCAGCTGGGAACCACGATGACTGATTGTACGGTATGATTCCACGCGATGCGAGTGACAAATTGTTTCTGAAAGGAATATCCAGTGAAGGCAAACAAATTGATCAGCTTATCAGAGATGCTTAACAAAGTTGCTTGACTAACTCTCTTTTTTTCTGTTGTAACTACGAAGCAAACTTTCATTTTTGTGGTCTGTGGTTCTGGTCATAACATCATAACATGACCTAGATCTGGTGAACATAAATTAACGTTTAATCATAAACGTTAATTTATGATTAACGTTTCTGATTATAAAGTGAATCATAAATGAAGACAAGAAGCGTGAGGGTTGAAATATTACTGGATGTTGGTTGTTAGGGGTCGTATCTCTATATTCAAGTTATGTTATACAATATAGCGGATGTTGCTGAACCACTCTTAACCAATCAAAACACAGATTATAACATTAATACTAGAAATATCAAAATAATACCAGAACAATATGTCCCAGCTCAGTGTCGGATCCACAGAATATTGGGAGACCTACGTAAGATGTATTATCTAGCTTACAGTGACTAAACACGTCTGAGTTATCATTTAAAGTAACTGACTCTCATTAACTTTGTTTCAGCAAACATTATTCAAATTAAAGAGTAATGACAGTGAGGTGACACACTTAAATTATCTACCGTGTGAGGTCATCTTGAAGGTCCAGAGACCCTACATAATACTTTTGAAAGGATAAACAATTGTTTCATCTTTGACAGATGTATGTAGCGCTTTGCCACGTCAGGATTTATTTGCCAACACTCTATGGTGTAGACAAACTGCACCCACTATGACGTCACAGTGTAATTCTATAACTCAGGAGTTTAGATCTGTGTGATGAGAGTATAGTACAAACGTGTCAGATTTTATTTGCGTGCATAAGGTACATGTATTAGAAGCATAGGTGAAAAATAATCAAACGTGTGTGTGTTGAATGGAAAGGAAAATATTAATCATTCTGGTGAAAATATGAAAGTTCAATCATCGCGAAACCCCAACCAGTTTCTGACACTCGATGCTTCCTTACCACACACACACACACACACACACACACACACACACACACACATTGTTGAAACGCATACAAAGAAACAGACGCACACACTGTCAAAACACATAAACACACACACACACACACACACACACACATATATATATATATATATATATATATATATATATATATATATATATATATATATATATATATATATATATATATATATATATATATATATATATATATATATATATATATATATATATATAAATCATGCCAGAAAACAGACTGTTGTTCTGTAAACTTTATTCTGCAGTAAACTGTTCAGTGTTTGACCCATCTATCAATATTAAATTATTGGCGTCAAAATTAAGTATAGCCCTTTTAACAGTGACAGGCCTATTCCACACAAAATTAACAGAAAGAAATGACATTTGTGGGTTGATGTAACAGTCTAGCAGAGCAATCTATGCCTGGCAGTATAGCCTACTACAGGGAAATAACGTTATTATGATTTTTATATTTAATAGTTAACATATTAAAGGGATCTTTGGATACTCAAATCCCAAGACAATCTCTCAGAAATGTGTACATACTTTTTGTACATGCAGTCTTGTGATATGATCATATAGACTGGACCCCGGTAGGCAGTGTATCATGTGGGATTTGAACCCAATACATGGGTCCTAGACAATTTGCACACATACAACCCATATATATATATGTAGCTTTGTATTGTGCAGACTTAATACTACGTAACTGATATACATATTGTCGTCTTTCACTTGATAAAAGGCCAAGTGGCCGAAAAGTTGTGAATTTTGAGTGTTTTACTGTTTTTTCGCATACTGATACTTCCCTTTGGAGGACATTAAATTTCATTGGAATTACACACAAACACACACATATATATATATATATATATATATATATATATATATATATATATATATATATATATATATATATATATATATGTGTGTGTGTGTGTGTGTGTGTGTGCGTGCGTGCGTGCGTGTGTGTATGTGTGTGTATACATTTATATATATATATATGCAAATAAATATCCGAAAAAATCAAAACATTTACAGAACAAGAGCTATCCCGCTTCACTTACATCTAATTGCCTGTGACGTCACACAGTTTTGTTTACCAATGTACTTCGTGGTCCTCCGTTGCCGAGTCGTTAGAGGGTAATCACGCTGTACTTGTAATATGTAGCATTTCTTTCAATCTCCGGTGGTTTGTGTGAGTGGATGTTTGCGTGAGAGTGTGTATTTTTACGTTTTCGTCACGAAAATTTGACATTTATTTTGTCTGTGTCGTTAGTCATTTTATTGCTTTATGTATTCTTTCCATGACTTGTATTTATTTCTTAGATCCGACACCCTAGGATATATAGTGTTGTTGGTTTTAGTGCATTGTAAATATATATATATATATATATATATATAGAGAGAGAGAGAGAGAGAGAGAGAGAGAGAGAGAGAGAGAGAGAGAGAGAGAGAGAGAGAGAGAGAGAGAGACAGAGTTATAGTTATAATAATGTATTGAAATAAAATAGGTACAACACAACACACAACATTTAGTAAAAAGTAAAATTGATGAAGTACCAATAAAAAATAAAAAAATCAAGTCCATTATAACACGACGAATTAGATTTGTAAATGGTCTCAACATGAAAAACAAACGGGATAAGACCAGGTGTCCGGACGGCAGTGTCTCTTGCTGGCATGCCACACCCGTCGCAAATGTTCCAGGGAAACCTTTCTAGTTCGATGAACGGGTCAAATTCGGTAAAAAGGTCAAGTTTGGTGATGAGGTCAAGTTCGGTGAAAAGCATGATTGGTGAAACGGAGTCACTGTCTGTGGCCGTGATCCAGAATAATATCTAATATCTCTGAGAGGGGTACTTCATAATGTTTAACAAGATGCCCATATTGACCATCAAACTTCTTAAACGACGACTCCAAGCGTCCAACAACGTGACCCAAGTAGTTAATTGGCTAGTCGTTTAGCTCTCAGAATAAAACATTCATAAGAAGAGCATGCCCTGGCATAACGTATAAGTTGTGAAATGAAAACGCCATAGGCAGGAGAAGATGGAATATTACTACTTAGAAACGGGAAGTCTGTGATATTGATATAAATTGAAATCGTCTCGTTTGTCATAGAGGGATGTGTGAAGTTGACCGTCTTTTCCAATCGACAGGAGTAAATCTAGGTAAGAAGCAGAAGTGTTGCTCTCTGTCGTCTCATTGATCTCTAGCTCAACAGAATACATCTGGCTGAGGTAATTCTGAAATTCTGAATTATTTATGGGCAGAACATCGTAAAGGAAATACGTTTTATCGGATTCCTCGTAGACACATGGGCTATTATGCCTTTGTGGATCATGCTAGGATACATCTTACGGTTAACCCTCTTTTTCTTAATTCATATAATTACCTCGTTAAACATTTACATCTTATTTTATTGTACTCTTATACATTTTTACAACATTAGGAATAGTAAGTATATACTTTTAAATACAACTGTGTGTCCTTGATTTACGCCAATAGTATTACGCCAGTATATAAAAACAACGCATACCAAAGGAGGATTAAGAAAATATATACAAGCTTGTGCCATCGGACAATCACGAACCCCCCAAAAGCTTGAGGTAGGATCACTTGTCATGGAGGAGCAAGCATCCTCTATTTAGAACTTAATGAAGTTGACAATAATGTTTCAAGTTTTTCTCTCCTGAGACGATTGCAATATTTTATTCACGAGTCAGGAATAGCGAAAAATATCAGTTTATGTAAAGACGGTCTGTAGTAAAATTCGTATTTCATATATCTTTATTCTTAAATTCCTATCATATAAGTAAATGTTCTTTGCTTGATTCATCACAAATTACTAACTCTTCTCAGTTGTGGTTTCAAATATACTTTGTTAGTTAGATAAAGATATACGGAAAGTCTTTTTTACGAGTGCAAAATGTTTAGTTTTTTAATTATTTCTTGATGACACTGCAGAGATGAAACGATGTGGTCTATAATATTGTTTCTCCAGTTTGAAGTCAAAACTACTACAACTTACAAATGCCTTAACAAAGCTAATATTACTTTTTACACAATAATATATCTTTTACAAAATCACATTTGAAGTATTGACAGAGTTGTCACATTTAATGACACATCGAGTACCTTATTATGCCTTGATTCACATTTCTGTTTGAGAAGCAATTAATTAGTGTTCAACTAAATGAGTCTTAATGACAGAAACGATCGTCTTGAGCATTTCTGTTCGCTTTTGCTTATTTTAAAACACTTTTATTCAATGTAATAGGACAGGATTTTATAAAATTTCAACATTCCCACCTGACCGGGATATTGGGTATCGCTAAATTCATTACATTTTCAACTTATACACATGTGCACTCACTCTCGGTCTATGTTTTATACATGTTATATATACATGTATCCTTATTTTAGGAACGTAATCTAAATTTAAAGAAGTTTATTTATTACGTACATGTAATGTGGGAGAAACTAGTATATGTACGTGAAAATATTGAGTTAATATGGGAATAATTCTTGAACTTTCTACATTTTGCCAGAGAGCGTGTACACCATATACACACAGACTCACATGCTCACACATACAATAGCCTATAGGATAAACGTTTAAGTATTTAGAGTTTTTGGAGAGAGAGAGAGAGAGAGAGAGAGAGAGAGAGAGAGAGAGAGAGAGAGAGAGAGAGAGAGAGAGAGAGAGAGAGAGAGAGAGTAGGTACAAAGGAAGAGATGGGGTAATAATCAGCATACAACAAATCTATGGTTTTAATAAGTTATGTTGTTGAAAAACTGGTAAGTACACTGATTTATCAACCAAAAGTCAGGGTATATCTTTGTATTACAAGTAATGTTTTGATGACGTTTTATTTGGAAGTTTTGAATATATATATATATATGTATATATATATATATATATATATATATATATATATATATATATATATATATATATATATATATATATATATATATATATATATATTTAATACACGAAACATAGATGAAACACAAGCATGTAATTCAATGTGTACAATACAGTCAGTAATATTTATGAAAACAATATTGTGAATGTGGTAAGTAATTGGAATATTAATCTTCTATATCTACAAGACTTTTCCACTTCATCCAATCATTAGTTCGCCTTTATAGCAAATCTATATTTTCGGTAATGTTTATACTGTTTTATTTTGCTATTAGGGAAAGTTAAAATCTAGATTTTGGGCAATTTTTATCCGTACTATGCAGCGCGATTGATATGTTGATATAAACTTAACTATCGGGATTTGCAAGTGATGACGGAGTTTACCTGCATAGAATCATTATGGCATTGAAAACAAATTTTCAACATTTTAAACCAATACAGCAGGGAAACAACACTAACTACAGTCATGGCCACTATATCTGATGTAGATATTAACTGGGTAATTATTTTAGATGCAGTTTATCATCAAAATATACGATCGCACGTACAACATTTTCTGAGTACACAAAAATAAACGCTAAGAATATTAGATATCTATCCATTTAATGCGCTTCTGAAGGTATTTACAGCTAAAGAGTTATCCTGATTGACTTCTATTCCACCGTTTGCTTTACTACGACTTAAGACACAATTATGTTGGCGAACTTCGATGCAATTCATATCGACACATTTCTCAGTGCCTATAATCCATGGTTATAAACACACAGTACAAAAAGTATAGTTTTACTGCATTTGGCCACGAAAAGCTATGACAATAATATTATCAATTATAAATCAAAACTTGATAACTAAATTATTAGTTATTCATATATATAATGTTTAATGAATATTGGTCCCAGTATAGACATACATTGTATATGGCATGGACTAGTGTTGGGGTGTACAAAGCGAGTAAAAAAATCAGCGATTCGCCAGACACTGAGAAATGTGTCGATATAAAGTACATCGAAATAAGACAACAAACTGTTTGTTAACATAATTTTTGTTGACATAGTCGCTGTGAACTCAATATTATCAGATTATTTCAGTCAAGACACCAACAACTGAAAACAATATATAATGATTGATCAAAGGACAGATTCATAGCAGATTATTGTTTTACTGTTTAAGGAAAACCAATTGCGAAAGTCCAGCGGACAAGGAAGTACTTCAGACAGATTTGTATGAAGTGGCGTCACGAACATATTAAATTTAAACACGCTAAATGTTCATCGACATTTTTTTCGGACTGGAAAAGTAATGTTATAAATCATACGGGAATACAAGATACTGAGACATGACGGAGATTTGAATTGGTTTATTTTTATTATTTTCTTAAAAAGTACGTTCTAATTTTTACATTATTTGTGCAAGATCGTCAAGAAATGATGTTTGATGTTGTGATTAGACTGCTGAATGTCATGGTATTGCCTAAGATATTGATCTATCTGTTTTATACATTGTCTAACTGTTGTATAATAATTAACATAACAAGGACACCAGATGTTAGGCATCAAACATGTACTTTAAAATCGAACTACCTCATCACACACACACACACACAGACAGATATATATATAAAGTAGAACTTCGTTGAATCGAACTTCAATAACTCAAATCCCTCGATGTTTCAAACTATTTACAATATCCCGAATAACATGGAAATAATTCCCCTTTTAATAAACACTCAATTTCAAGATACTTAAGTGGACTTTAGCACTAAGTTTTAACGTGACCTCGTTTTTCTCGTACATCTCTAATGTATCTTATAGAACCTCTTAAATCAATAAACTATAATTCTCTGTTACTATTCATAAGTCGAAATCCTGATATTTTGAACTTTTCTCATTGGTCTATTCAACTTCGACAGACCGATGTTTATATGTATATATATATATATATATATATATATATATATATATATATATATATATATATATATATATATATATATATATATATATATATATATATACATTGAAACCTGTATATAGGGGCCACCCAAGGGACCAGAAAATATTGACCTTTATATGCAGGTGACCCTTATACACAGGTTCAGTTTAGTTGAAGTATGCAGTCCAGGCACTTGAAAACACTGGTCTTTATAAACAGGTAATCCTTATACAGAGGTGGCCGTGTTTATATAGGCGTGTATATTTGGAATAACCCCATCTATGTGCAATTGAGTTCAAATGTCGAAGTTAAAAGTCAAATAGATTTGAATAAATAGCAGTAAATGTAAGCACGTAAGGCAATCACGATCTGAAGCTAAACTGACAGTGGATCAGACAGAAGTTAAGTGTTCTAATTCGTTGTGTTCTGTTATAAAACATGATATTAAAACTTTTCATCTTTCGAATTAAGGATGTCAGGCTACGTATCTGTAAATAATAATACTCGATCTAAAAGAGGTATTTACCAAAATTATTTTTTATTTATCTTTTGACTCACCGGTGATCTCTCTCTCTCTCTGTCTCTCTCTCTCTCTCTCTCTCTCTCTCTCTGTCTCTCTCTCTCTCTCTCTCTCTCTCTCTCTCTCTCTCTCTCTCTCTCTCTCTCTCTCTCTCTCTCTCTCATTATTTTTGTAAATAGAGCTAAAATAAAAGTAACTGGAATTACGTAAGACTTTCTGAAGAGAAATTGACAGTGATGCAGAGAGATGGTAAGTGTTCTAATTCGTTTTATTCTATTTTAAAACATAATGCTGAAACGCTTTATCTTCAGTTTTACTTGATCTTTACAGTTAAGAATTCCAAGCTTCTAATTTGTAAATTTAAGTATTTTCTCTACCTAACAATGGTTAAAGGGATGTTGTGAAAATACCGTAAAGTATGGTTTCTTACACAGTAAGAATGAGTTAATGAAGCGCATGGAAAAGTGTCAAGTTTGTGTTTCTCAAGTAGTTTTCACATTATATATAAGTTGACAATTTTTGTTCGTGTCCATATTTCTTTTTTGTTATTGTATATCAATATAAGTAGTCAAAATAAAGTCAAATAAAATTAAATTAAAGCCCCTTTAATTGCATTCAATCTGACAACCCTTGGTCAATACATATAACACAGGTATAACACCGTATGTGTTTGTCCATATTTCAACTTGTTGTTATACATTTCATTTGCCTGTACCTTGATATGCTAATTCTATGAACAAAGATGTATTTACATGTATCTGTATTCATCGTTTCTGCTTCCTTTTATCTACTCAAGATGACATATCAGTGTTGTATCCTACAGAGAGCTAAGGACATTAATGTTAGTGAAAATCATTACAATCATTATAAAGATAGGGTAACGTGGACTCCCATATATATCTGTATTGGACTTTTCGTGTATCCTTCATTCCAGGTATACTACAATTAAGTCCAAAGTTTTAATATATCGCGCATGAAACATAAGGCAGATCAGAGCATAACTTTATTGAAATTTCCAGTAAACGGGAAAAAATTGAACAAGGCAGAACTTTCTATATAACCCTTTTTCAAAGTAAACTGCTATCAAGTTCAAAATTCCAATACACCGCATATAAAACTAAAGACAGATCAGGTCACCTGAATTTTGTTTTGAATTTTAAGTTTTGCTTTAGGCTACAGTCAACAATGCTTCAGTTATATGGCGACAGCCTGTTTTAAATAGTGATGTAAAGAACCCGGCTACAATGCACCCGGGAATAGTCCATCGGACTTCCGCAAGTAAACTGACAAACATTCTCACAAAACTCAGCTTTGGTTCCATCGTGGCTAGAAGCCGCGCTGAGCAGAGGTGAGGAATTTCATAGTTCAAAGCGCAATCATCTAACCGGTCGGCTATGGAACCCCTTCCTCTCCACAGAAGGTCTGGTTGATTGCACAAATCGATAAATCTTAATAGTTGTGTTATCTTAGACATGTTACACTGGTATTAGAAACTTTCCTGTGTTCGATTTTTATTTATTTCAGCTTGTAAAATGTTAAAGGAACGATTAATATCAGTTTTGCTGATCTTCGGTGTTATAGCCAGTGTGAATGGATCGCCTGCATCTTGTCCACGTGGTAAGTAACTGTTTCATATGTAATTTTAAATTTTCAATAAATCAGGGTTTTCAGACATCTATTAACTTATTTCAAAAATGGAAATCCTGGAACAAACAACAAATTAAAACTTTACAAAAGCTATTCATAAATATGCACCTTCACCATAAATTATTTTATTTTTCTTCTTATTACGCTTTTTTGTCATATCACCTGACGTATAACGTCGAAGTAGATGTAACGGGCGTTATTGCGATACATCGCCTTGTACAATCCCTTTGAATCAGCATTATCGTCTAAAGGAGTGAACAAATAAGCAGTTCACCACACATGTTGCTTCTGCAAAGGATAATTATTTTAAGACTACGGATGGGCATAACAAATATCATAAATGCTGTGGTTCATCTAAAAATAACATATGTAGACATAAAGTCCTTAGGACCATTGAACCTATCACGCTCTTTTGATTGGACAATGTGTTTAATTTGTTTTTGTTTTTTTTTTTTTATCATTTTTTTTTTATTCGATACAGCCAAATAAAAATAAAATGAACTACTTTATAACAAACTACGTTATAACGAGAGCTCGGAACAGTGTGCAACGGTTAAAATAATTAAGTTACTGTCCTTCAAAACATAAAGGAGTACAATGCGTGGACATGTATTTCAAACAGAAACTGAATGCGTTTTAAAACATTTGTTTTAATCTTGAGATATGCACAGAAATCACAATAAGACTGATTGATAAAGCTGTAATTATATATAATAGATATGAAATGCATTTTCAATTATGAACCTTAACCTCATCCTCTTTTCAATGGATAATATGTTTTTGTTTTTACCACTTCTTCCTTCGATTTAGCCAAATGAACAATGAACTTTGTGCAACGCTTAAATGGATTGATAAATATCATGTTTATGTTTATTCAATCTTTCTTAAAACTAATGGATTATTAGAATATTAGAATAGTTTTTGTTCATGTTTTGAGAAATTTTAACCCATACATATGCTTGGTCCTTTCATTTTGACAGACGTTCACCGATAAAATCGAAGTGTATCAAAAGAGTTGTCCTCAAAACACGCGTTTTTGAACTGCGTGTTTGTTTAAGTTGTAGTTTTACACCACAAGCAAAATTGTTCAAGTTAAATGATGACAGGGAATTGTAATGGTGGTCACGACATTCCGGTTACAAAGTACCGGGGAGAGACCACCGACCTTCTGCATGTAAATTAGTTAACTTTCTCACAAATTCAAATTAGTTTCTAGCGGGACTCACGATGATATATTTTTTTTCAAATTGTTAAACACTATTATTATAGTAATCAAATGAGAATGTAATGATAGAAAATCGGTACATTTGTGACTATGTCATTATTTGTAAAATCAGTTATTTGCACAGTTGTAAAAAGTTATATTTTTAATGATTTTGTGTTATATTTATACTACAGGCTGCTTTCATCTTGGAGAAATTCCCGTAAGTATTGAATACATTTAGAGTTTCTGACCTTAAAGTTTTATTTTTATCATTATTCCAATACTTGTCAATCAATTAAACAAAACTTATGTTTGTCTGATGTTGATATGATTTCAGGTTTATAACATGGTAATAATATAGACAGGGTGTTTCAAAAAACATGTCCCTACTTCGAATGTCCATAACGCTGTGGTTATTTAAAATTTGGAAATTCATTAGAAAGAGAATTTAATAGGAACATATTAATATTTAAACGTAAAACTTATGAGGTCAGAACGTATTTTATGACATCATTGATGACATCATCATAAATACGTATTATTTGGCTTTACTGCCAAAATGGATGACAAAACCTGGAAGAAAAACTCTAATTTCGGTGTTATTAAATTTTATTTTGCGTATACCCAACATGCTCAAATTGATCTTGATGACTTAAAACAGGTAATAAGGATAAAAGTGGCAGGATTCCATTGGATACACGTGAAAATGTGACCCAAAACTTCCTGGATAGGTTACAGTTTAGTGATAGAGAATGCAGTGGACATTTGAAATATGTAATTTAACTGGTAAATTTCTAAAATGTGTGTCATATAGTGGTGTACTTCTTAATTGGTACATGCACCCGTTGTTGATGTAATACGAACCAGGTCCAAACTTCTGGCCGAAATTATTTATTACTGTCCTTTAACCGCTGATGTATAATAGTATCTCTCTCTCTCTCTCTCTCTCTCTCTCTCTCTCTCTCTCTCTCTCTCTCTCTCTCTCTCTCTCTCTCTCTCTCTCTCTCTCTCTCTCTCTCTCTCTGTGTGCTTGTGTATGTATATATGCGTATCCATGTCCTAGCTAATCCAAACTTTATATACATAATATCTAAACAGGACCTAAAGTATTGGAGCCGGAACGAGGTATTATACCTATCAAAATATTATTTACTTCGGAATTTATATCCGTCAAAATGTACAGGATCATTGTCCTATGTCCTTCTAGTTTTGGAAGCAAACTATCTGAAAAGATTCATTCAATGTCTAAGGGTTTTATGTATTTTCTAAGTAGTTAGTAAATTCATCTTGATCTGAACAGGACATGTGTAGCTTAATATCCTGGACAAGGTTGTACACACAAATAAAAATAAATATCAAATTCATAAAGAGCATTTTAGAATTTCTATCAATTTTCAAAATAGATAATAAAATATTGACAGATTATATCATATGTGTATATGCATTAAAAGTTGCATACCAACAAAATTATTATGAAACTCTTATCAATCTGGTAAACCCCTTAGTTCGATATGTAGCTTGTAAGATATTTCATTGAAAGGTAAAGTCGGGATATATTTTTGAAACACCCTGTATTATGAACATACCAAAATTGTAATACTCAAGACGATCGTCTCTGTCAATAAAATTCATCAGTTGAACTTCAATGTTAAACAAAATTTCTAAAGAGAAAATGGTATCAGACAGGGCTAAGTAATTATTCTACGAGTAGCCACTGTAAAATGATGGCTGTCTTTGCTTTTGAAGAATTTAGAATATGTTAATCTCAGAAATATTCAAATATAATGAGGAAGTGGGATATGTCGTTGACGAGTATTGACAACGCGTGTACAGTTATGTAGAGACTAATGATTTTATAATTCATCAAAGGGAAAAGAAGTTAAGACAAGGGTTACAGTGTTGTAGAACATCTTCCAAAACACTTTACTTAATTCGTTTCAAATATATTTTGCAATGGAAATGTCAAGTATCATTCTCCGCGATAGGCATCTTAAACTTATATTTTACGGCATTGACTTGGCAAATATATGAAGACATTAGCGATTATGTTGATTTTATTTTTTACTTTTTAGGTCTTATGTTTTATGTCGTGTCCCCACTCTTCCAGTATCTGTCTGTGCAGTGAGTATTTTTATGCAACAGTTTAAAGTCAACGAAAAAAGTCTCTAACTTTGTACTATCGTATCTTGTTTACATAATCCTCTTGATATACGTTATGCTATATCGACATTCTGAATTAATCTAATAGTACTAAAATGATATTGGAAGGTCACAAAATAATATGAATAAACATAGATTAATCAAAAGAGATAATTAAATATCTAACCAATATATTACCTTTTTTTATTTGCCACACAAGAAATACTATTTTTATTATGTCGTTTACGGATAAATGAATATCTTACAGAAATAATGGCGATAAAAGTTTAACACGGGGAGTGTTACCATACCATTTTCTGTTCATATTGATATATAAAACAAATTTCTATGATTCATTAATCAAACAGTGTGGGAATGTCAGTGAATGTACATTGTATTTTAAATGTGGATTCATTTCAAGGATAAAATAACTGTTTTCAGATACGTCCTACCAGCATGAAGGCGGAATTGTAGGTGAATTTGGAAGTGGGCGTAGAGGCAGAGGATATAATAGCAACTACTCTGGTGGAAAATGATGCATAAAGTTTGTGATAATGCATGAATAATTAAAGTTATAGATGAATATGCATAATTTTCTTACCTTCTATTTCTTAGGAATATAGCCCAGGGCCCTTGGGTGACACAACGCTTCTCTGGTGGACAACTATTCATGCATGTCAACCCCAAAACAAGGGCAATAATTGTTTTATTCTACCAAAATGCATTGGAACGTAATTAACTAACAAACTAATCTACGTAAGTTCATAGCGATTGTAAAGGACATTGCTTATCACAGATTGTTCAAGCCTACAAGCGTTACAAACGCTGACTGTTCTGAACAGAAACGTCTTTTCTACAAAAGAAAGGTATAGACGCATTAAACATTGGCAATGGTCTAAATCACAAAAAATTTAGTCTTGTGTGCCGCCATATCTTAAACTGAAGACCGCGCCTTGCATTTCATATAGCTGTACACCTAGCATCGGATCCAAGGTATTCAATTTCAAACGGGTTTTGCAGTGACTAGACATAGGCCATCTTTTACCTAACACTGTCACATGTTCATGTGCATCATCTCTTTTCAGATATAATCCTATCGGGCATGACATCACCGCCGACGTTTCTATTGTTGAAAATGAAAACCTAAAAATCTTATTTTAAGATGTCCTAAATACCGCGAAGCTCGTTCGTTTAATAGGCGTCAGAATTTCAGTTTAGTTATGAATTATATATATATATATATATATATATATATATATATATTTATATATATATATATACAGTAGAACTTCGATGAGTCGAAGTTCAAGGTACCACCTGAAAAAGTTCGAAACATCGGGACTTCGATTCATGGATGGTAACTGAGAACCATACTTGTTTAGTTTCACAGGTTTTATAAGGTGTATATGACTGCTTCAAAACCATTTAAGACATAAACGACCATTATAATTAATAATTGGACACATGTACTAAATTGAACTAAATTTTCGTGAAATTAAAACATTGAGTGTTTATGTCGATTTCGTACACATGCAGATTTTGACTTCAAATTATATGTAGGAATTTTCATTGTTTTTCTCGATATGGGCCCAAACATTTATTCAAAACACTGAGAAATTCGACTCATAAAAATTCGAATTATAAAATCTTTATAAGTAGCGTTTAACAACAAAATTTTTCGGGAGTTTGTGAATAGTTTATCGAGGACTCATTGAAGTTCGACTCATCGAAGTTCTACTGTATATATATATATATATATATATATATATATATATATATATATATATATATATATATATATATATATATATATATAGTAGAAATAAAAAGTCCTTGGTACAGTAGAAATAGTAGAAAAAATATTATTCAGAACAACACATTCTTTTGATCATATTAAATAAAATTATACTTCTGTTAGCGCTTTCAGCCTTAGCGGCTCTTCAGACAGAGTAAAATGTTGTCTAGTGACAAATATTATTAACTGTGACGTCACCGTCATAGTGACGTTCAGTGGTAGCTATTGCAGTTGAAAAATGTTAAATGTTGTTTCCTGTTTAGTTTCGGATTAAAACATTTAATAAAATAGTCTTCTTTAGCTTTTCTTAAATTTTCGTCCTCAGACCAAATTTTATAGAAGGGAAACATCTCGAATTTTCCTTTTCCACATATCTCAAAATGTTCACTACACGGGCAGTTCCTAGTTGAAGGGTCCCTTATCTGTTGTCTATGGACCCGTACTCGGTCGAACAGTTTGGTTCCGGTTTGTCCTATATAGTTTTCTTTACATTCCGGGCATGTTGCACAATATATCAGGTTAGATGTTTTGCAGTTCATATCAGCATTAACTTTAAATGTTTGCCCGTTCTTGAATGTTATTTTCTCGCCTTCCACAATATAGGCACATGTTCCGCACCGAGGATCTCCGCATTTTGTCACCCTGTAGATATCGATGTCCGATGTGAATTTAGCTTGTTAACAGTTTTTTCAAGTTGGGAGCTTGTCTTCTGCTGTTAATTAGCTGATTCTCATTAAATAGTTCACTCATTTTAGTGGACTGATGGAGAATCGGAAGATATCTTTTTGCAGTGGTAAGTATGTTGTGATTCCTTGGATTATGTGTTATCACAAATGGAATATTTTTATATTGGTTTTCATTTGTTTCATGATCCGGTATTCTCCGTAATACTGTATTCGGGATGTTTTTCGCTTTTGTTATCGCTGCGCTAACAGAAGTATAATTTTATTTAATATGATCAAAAGAATGTGTTGTTCTGAATAATATTTTTTCTACTACTATATATATATATATATATATATATATATATATATATATATATATATATATTGTACTTTAGTAATTTCATTTATAGATTCATATACAAAATATTATGCTGCATTTATTAATTCTATATTATTTAATATAATGCATTGTCTTTCAGTTCAAACATCAAATCACGGATTATGTCCATTATGGTTGATAAGAACAGCCGCTGAAAGTGAGGGGCAGTGCAAAAAAGTTTCATAAATTTAATAGCGTGTATGACCACCATTTTCATCATTTTCTTTACACTTACGACGCATTGAACGAATCAGGTTATGCAGAAATGCCACCATAAGCGCAATAAAGAGAGACGCAAAGCGTCTAACGTAGCAAGGGGGTTTGGCTCTTGACGTAGACGTCGTTCCATGTCATCCAAAACATTTAGGCGATAAATCCTGTGACATCACAGGTCAAGTTAGCACATTCACGTTTTGCTGCTGAAGGGAGTCACTAACAACGGGTGCGGTGTGTGGTCTTGCGTTGTCCTGCTGCTGAATGATATTACGTTGGTTGTTGTGAATGAATGGAATAATATGCTGACGTACAATTTCGTCACGGTAGCATTTGCCTGTCAAATTGCCCTCCACAATCACAAAGGGGTCCTTCCATGTGTTGCAATTCCACCCCAGACCATAACGCTGCCTCCGCCAAATTCGTGGCGGTGAATAACGCAAGCGTCAATGTAACGTTCTCTGGCACGACGTCAAGCCCAAACGCGACCGCCACTGCTGTCGAGATGAAATCTCACTCTTTCATTAACAGAACTTCCACCCTACACCACGCTAACCTCGCAACACGGTGACACCAGAGCAGAACAAAATGGATAGCTGTACGTCCAGGACGGATGTTGGCCTCTCGCAATCTGTTCCTTACGGTACGAGGACTTATCCGTCGATGCCCAGGGATGCTTCTGGAAAAACACCTGCTTTGTTTACAACATGGGCGCAGACATTTTGGACACCCAAAGTTGTGCGGAGGCTAAAATGAGCCCAGAGATCTGATTGGTCATTAAATGAAAAAATTAGTTTTGCCATTAATAAGTGAAATTAAGGTGATAAAAAAGATACATGAATATTGGTAGTACTTTGGAAATTATAGGGTTGACGGATGAAAATTGAAAGGGAGGGGTCATATGAGAATAGATATTTTCCTTTGGTGCGGAATACTACGAGTTGTAAACAAGTGAAAATTTGAAGTAGAAATGCAACGGCAACCTATACTTTTGATTGCATATTTTGTTATCAAAAATATTGATCTTTCAGCACAGGGTACTTATTTGACCCAGATTTAATAAACATGGGAGTGACAGTGACCTGAAGTTTTGTAAATTAGCATTGAGGCCTATGGGAAAATATTTGGTGGTGTCTGTCCTATAGAGAAATGCATATTTGACACATGTAGGCTGGATGAAGCCTTAAAATAAGTCATTTCTCTCGTTTTTATCACCTAAGTTGCAATTTATTCACTTTTACTCATACTTTTAAACAGATTTGAGGGTCTCTATGAAATAGGGTACCTGTTGGGGGTCCACAAGGTGCAAATTTAATAGGTGTGTTGCCTCTACACACATTATTATGCATTTGTTGCATATTGAGATCTCTTAATTTTATCTGTATATTTTTTATATTACACCTAGAACTAATATTTTATCATTTATTGGTCAAAATTCCATCTGTACTTGGAAAATTCAAGTATACTCCCACCCTCTCCTACAAACATGCACATGTTCTTTTATAAAAAATCATATAGTTATGGTTATACATAGTGACTAATTTTAGCAAAATATTTTGGAAATGATGTTTCTATTGTAAATTTTAACCCATTTGAATTAAAATCAGACCTTTTTGAGGTAAAGACTGGTTGATTTTCTTCTTTTGAGGGCAAAATCTACATATTGGACCATGTCATTTTACTCGTGCAGTGTATTTTGTACCTTTAGCTGTACATATGTACTGTATCTGAAGGGTAAGAACCATCTCATTTTTAAGAAAATTGTATTAAACTGCATTTCAGCATTTAAGTCTCATCAGTAAAATATTTCATCATGCCATACACTGAAAACAGTATAAAAATTAATTTAAATCCCCCCCCCTGATCTGTACACAAGAATTTCCACATTGTGGTTAGGTCATATTGTGTTAAATTTGGGTAATAGATAATTTGTAAGTAAAAAAATTCTGTAGAAATAGGGCGCTTTAACATTTTTTTCATAATCTATCAACATTTTAACCTGTAGAAGGAATATTTCAATTTCTTAAATCCAGGAAATATTGTCCAATAAGAGATTGTTATCTAATTATCATACCCAAGTACCTGTAAAGGTAATTATAAAATATCAATTATATTTTTTTCTGTATTAACTCATCTAATATTCATTCAAGTTGCATGTTTTCATAAGTTTTCTAAATATTCAGTCATGCATTTTTTGTTTGAATCACTTTTTTTCAACCCCCCCCCCCCCTTCCAGCAAATGTCACTTAACACTCTCTTGGGGTCATACCAGACAAAAATTAACACCTGATATTTACTTTTACTGGTTTCTAAACTTAGTATAGTTAAAATTTGACTTAGTTTTTCATCTGAAACAGAACTATAAATATGTCATATCCTTTTAAAAGCAATTTGACTAGCATTTTGCACCATTTTTAAAGTCAGACTCAGTTATCTGCCCTCTGTATTTAACTAGTTACATCATGAGACTGTAATTAAGGGATGAAACAAAACATGGACATGTCTGAAAATGATTACATAACATATTTTATATAAATGAACACAATAAGTCTATTGAAATGTGTTGTATGTAAGGGTATCCCCCCCCCCAGAAGTTTTACACTTTTTATTAAGGGTGCACTTCATTCCTTGTCAATAAAAGCAATTTGATGATATAAAAAATGACATGGTTTACTTTTAAGTGAGCTTCAGAAATTCTTCTTTACTTCTGGCAACTAATTGGTTCCATGCTCATTAAGAAATGATCCAAATTTTAAGTTTTTGTGAAGAAAATGGGTATATTTTGTCACTTTTTCCATTATTAAGGGGTACCGTCTACCCTTATTTGATATCATGGTCAATATTGGTAAGTAATGGTATGAAATCATTCAAAATAATGAAGTGTATGTGTTACAGACAATTCTGAATGAAAATCATGAAAGAAAAACAGACAACTTCTTCATATAATGTATTTATTTGTTAATATCAATGAATGGGATTGAGAGGTAGGGGTGTGACACATTATAGACTGTGTTTCTCTTCAGGTTGGGTTCCCATCCTCATTATTAAGGGGGCTTGGTGTTCAGTTAATGAGATTTCCCAAAAATGCAAAATGACCATTTTTGGCAATGTTTTGGATATAAATCTATAGGAAAAACACCTGCTTTGTTTACAACATGGGCGCAGACATTTTGGACACCCAAAGTTGTGCGGAGGCTAAAATGAGCCCAGAGATCTGATTGGTCATTAAATGAAAAAATTAGTTTTGCCATTAATAAGTGAAATTAAGGGTGATAAAAAAGATACATGAATATTGGTAGTACTTTGGAAATTATAGGGTTGACGGATGAAAATTGAAAGGGAGGGGTCATATGAGAATAGATATTTTCCTTTGGTGCGGAATACTACGAGTTGTAAACAAGTGAAAATTTGAAGTAGAAATGCAACGGCAACCTATACTTTTGATTGCATATTTTGTTATCAAAAATATTGATCTTTCAGCACAGGGTACTTATTTGACCCAGATTTAATAAACATGGGAGTGACAGTGACCTGAAGTTTTGTAAATTAGCATTGAGGCCTATGGGAAAATATTTGGTGGTGTCTGTCCTTCTAGCGGTCAAAGAAGCCGATTGGAATCCATTACGCAAATCGGACGTTCGTATATACGTATCTTGCCGACGTGACGTCACACGCAGGGGTCCTGATCGTGGGCGGTCCCTAACGGTGCCATTTTGCTGATATCGTCTCCATAAAACATTTACAGTGTTAATATGAACTCCAAACTTCCTTGCCACATTGCTTTGAGACACTCCAGCTTCCAGCATCGCAATAGCACCGAAACGATCATTTTCAATCATGCCAGGCATCTGTCTATCGCAATTTTATTCCAAAAAACAATGTAAACAATGCAATTGAATACTGTCAATGAATGCAAGACATTCTAATCGATTACTAACCACGTGTCGCTAAGGCTCGAAACTCCAGAAAAGCGTGCTGTGGCCATCAAGGCAATTCGAAAGCGATATTTAACAAACTGAGTACTCAAACACGTTTTTGTATACTTAACTATGCCTTTAAGAACAAAGAACGATCAAAAATATTTTTTTATGTTTTTATTTAACTTTTGAGTATACACAGTTTCAGCTAGTATATAAAAATAACATATTTATAAAAGTGTCACAAAGAATACATACAATTATTAATATGCCATTTAAAAAGCTAAAATAGATCCACTAGTACCTTATAGATGGGAGGAATCTTTGCCCCAAAAGGGGGCAAATTTTTTGCTCACAAAATTACATCACATTTCCAAAACAAACATTAGCAGTAATTACTAGGGGCGATTTTTGATAGATTTTTTGTACCAAATTTCATCTCTTTTTTGCCCCTTATTGGGCCCAATGGGAGATAACTCCATCCCATTCACACACTTGAAGCTGCTTTACATGGAAATGCTTCATGCTAAGTTTGGTTGAAATCCATTTAGTGGTTCTTGATAAGAAGTCTTTTGAAGGAAAATTTAATGGACGACCGACATGGGGCCATGACAACAGTTCACTTGGCCTTTTTGGGCCTGGTGAGCAAAGTAGTTAACAGACGGACGGACAGACAGATGGGCCAGGTGAACTAAAACACATATAACGCTATATATATATATATATATATATATATATATATATATATATATATATATATATATATATATATATATATATATATATATATATATATATATATATATATATGATATGTGTTTCGGTACAGTATATTACATCTAAATTTCTTAAAGCATATATTGTCATGTAGTCATTAAAAATAATGCATTCTTTTTTTTTTTTACTTCTTTAAGTTCATCTGTTATAGCTCTCATCATGTCTAAGATCTTAACTTCACTTGATGCAGCTATGAAATTAACGGTATTCGAATTTTTGTCTCACAGAAATTGGTAATCCGAAAAGGTGCTATTGAATACAATGTAGCGGTTTCCAGTTTTTGGATTTGTTTGCACTACTGCCTTATAAAAATATGTTTACTAGCAGAGAAATTATTATTTTGTTGTTGTTTTTTTTTTTTAAAGGACTTGGTTTAATCAATTGTTGAATTTTTATGCAGATGAATAAAATTGTACTTAAGATTGAAAGAAATATCATGAAGCTATATTTAAAGAATAAACATGCCCAGAGGGAAATCTAAAAACAGGAGGCCTAAGGACTTTGATGTATGGTAAATATCAGTAGCGTAGCTACGCAATCCCCCATCAAAATGTAGCAGCACCACAGGAACTAATAAAATATTAATGTAGGAGCTAAATCACCAAACAAACGTTAAAGCAGCTTTAAAGTTTTGTTTTTTTTTCATTTTAACACACTAAAACCATTGAAATGTTTTCCAGGTAATGTAACGTGCAACTAAACATTTTCTTCATCAAAGTAATAGAATTTGATATTTTCAGGATTGATGGCACACAGATCAAGGTGTTCCAAATCAATATGAATAACTTCATTGCCGCATACCAAACTAGAAAACAAAAATACAAATTTAGGATAAGATAAAATATGAGTCATAAACTCGAATGACTACAGTGCCCTCTTCCGGTCAAAATCCTCCCTTTAGTGGGCCTGAACGCGTTATGCAGTAGAAATTATTCAGCTGCCCTGTGAATCAGTTGACCAATCAAAGACGTTCAAAATATGATACTGCGGAGTTTGAATTTCCTTTTCAAATTTGAGGATGAATCGAGAATAAATACTGTACGTGTACTTATTTTAGCGGTATTTTAATATTGGCGTCTTTCGGGCTAATTCAAGGGCAGCGCTAAAATTGATCCATACTGTCATTCTGTATACATGACAAAGCTACTGAAAATACTTGCACGAATTTAAGATTGCGCTAATAAGTCTATACCCCCCTTAGAGCGCTAAAATATGAGTGCGCTAATTTAAATACACATACAGTAAATGTTGAAAAAAAATCGAGTTAATATGACGTCACAATCTGGCACAGTCATTCTGACTGTGTATGCATTCAGTCATTAATGTAGTGATCGAAAAGAGTGAAATATAACGTCTGAATTATTCGGGTGAAAACTTACAAGGTTCACTATACTAATGATTCTACTTTAGATACAATTGTTTATGTTTGAAAACATAGAGATTAGCTTCAAATGCATATACATATAACCCCGGGAAAACAGATTCAACAACTGTTGTGATTTTTTTTTCGAAGAAATCAGTCAAAACGAATAAAGCCGACAACACACAAAGCAACACATAAGCAACAGAGCAACAATCGAATTAAAAGCAACTAAGCGACTAAATAAAAAAAATACAATTGAAACACAGAAAGCACAATAAAGCAAATACTAAAATATTTAACCATATTTACTGAATTTACATTTTTATCAGTAAGAAAAATGAAGAATAAATCCTTACCAGTTCAATCATACGCAGGTAACAACTTAAGATAAATGTTTTAGTACAAAATAAATTTCCTTCTGATTTGCATAGAGGATAATTACCAGTAATGGTCAGTGTGGGGTCAGTGTGGCAGGAATTTAGAGCGGGGAAAATAAATGAATGTGTATAGTGTAAACATCCGTGATACACGGTCCATGTCATCGTCACCCAGAAAGTAAATAAAGACATGTGCTTACAAATATACAAACTGAATACACATGGAGATATTGCATACATATAATAGTCTTATATATTATATTTAACACTAAATTAATATTTTGATTCCATATTATTTTATTTATTATTATTTCATTTTAAGATGAATATTATTTCAGTTTATATTATGTCATTGAACTCTTCCTCATCAGAAAGTACCATTTGGTTATACAACCACTGTCCATATCTATGTGGACATTTACGAGAACTTTTAAGGACCGTCTCGTAACTGTACTCTGTAACTCAGTTTCACAGTTAATCACCTGTCAATCACCGTATAAATTCAATTAGCTTTAGCATGTATGCTCTGTGGTACGCCCGTCTGTTCAAACAAGTGAGAAATACAGCACTCGTGTATATCCTTTGGTGTTTTGATAGCAACAATATATAAAACTAAAATGTAAGGCTTTTTAAATCATATTCTCTTGATATCAGTTTAAATATATTCATATTAATGAATAAACTGTATAATTCAAAATATAATCATTTTACGCGGTCTATTTTATCAAATGTGAATAAGGAGCTTAGTTTTACTCGTATCAAAACCCATGGGAAACATACACGTTGGATGTACAATTTAAAAAAAGGGACCGGTAAAATTAATTGATAAAAAATTGTCAAGTTTTGCTTCAGAAATAAGACTAAAATGAGATATTAATTCGAAAAAAGAAGTTTCAAAAAGTCAAAGTTTTGAAGAAAATTACGATGTTAATGGCACATTTCGACAGTATTGCTGGGGCCGGGCTTGAAAGAAAGAAAATTGATTTAAAAAATATTTTCTCGATATCGATTTTAATAAATAAAATTAACATTTCTGAATTCCATGTATAATTTCGAGTCATTATTATTTTATGCGGTCTATTTTATCCTTAGGTTACACACTTATATAATGACCGAGTTTTAATCGTTTCAAAAGTCGTGGTAAACACGCGTGTTGTATGGACATTGTAGTAGTGCGTAAAACCAGTGACGCCCCTGGTAAAACTAAAAAATATAATAATAAAAAAATCATTTA
>BROG01001344.1:0-2500 GCA_030159075.1 Atrina japonica | reverse complement strand
ATATACAATGTCGCGGTTTGTATCAACAATGTATGATATTTATATCGCATACAGATATTAATGCATCTTTGTGTTGTCAATCATAAATAATTATTCCCAGCCCATATCCGATTCTTATTGATTTTTTTTAATAAAAGTAAACACACGTTATTCCTCACATATGATAGACATATATAGATAAAACATACACGTACGCAATCCCTCCCTATTATTTATTTATTCTGATCCTGGTAATGGTTTGTAAAATATTTTGGATTTATGTATTACTATTTGGAAGGAGGTGTAATGGTTTTCAAATTTTAAGTGTAGAAATACAAAAATGTTGCCTATAAGGAAATAAAACATGATACAAAATATTAACAGAATATCATCATTGTATGATAAAATTATATAAAAAATATCAGATACCAAACTATTAATCCATATGATGTCCAGGATATAAATACAAATCTGATAAACATGGACAAACACGGACATCTTTACACCAAGAAGTGGGATCAGATGGGTGCCATGGAGGACTAAGCATCCCCTGTCGACCGGTTAAACCCGCCGTGAGTCCACAGTCAAGTCCAAATGAAACACGTGAGTAAAGGAATCCTCGTCACAATTGGTACAGACGTCTCAGCAACGCCAACTAAACATTTCACTTAGTGAAACAGAGTATTCGCAAACAAGGCTATTATACCGACCGTAAAACTTTAAAACATTGACCTTAAACACGGTTTTCGATACCCCTGTGTCAATAATATGTCAGTGAGCAGTTTACTTCTGTGTATGGAATGAGCATATGTTGAACACGCCCTGGCATATCGGGTTATTTGTGAAATATAAATTCCACATGCGGTGAATGTCATATTTAACGGAGTTAGTGAGAGAGGAAAATTAATAGTTTAAATTAACAATTTCAGATTCGTGTTACACTGGTCATTATTGCATACAAATATATTAAATACAATTTGAAACTATTAAAACACTATTGATCATTATAGATGATTACATATGTATATATCAAAATAGAAATAGTTAGTTGTAAGAAAGTTAGCACTGTTATGACATTTGTATTCTTACCTATAGAATACTTGATTTGGTGGGTCACGAATTTTGTTCAATCCATTTTGATTTAATTCCTTTCTCAAGTATGATTTTGTATCAAAAAACTTGCTGACAGCATACTGATGTCCAAATATCCTTTCTATACATTTATATGGAACAAACACATTGAGTTTATACATTCTTATATATATATATATATATATATATATATATATATATATATATATATATATATATATATATCAAGCACTAAAATGACTTACGACACGGACAAAATAAATGTCAAATTTTCGGGACGACTTGTCCCTTCGTCAGGACAAAACTATTGTGAACTTTATTATTTTACTGTATTTATGTTTATGTTCTTGTTACTTTTCTTGCACAATTGTGTGATGATGTATGTACATTCTTTTTATGTTTGTTTAGTTTATTAAATGTTAATCTTTTAAAGAATCTTGGAGTTGATATTATCAACATCCTACTATTGGTTAATGTGAATCGCGAATGTCACATTGACTTTTGGATATTTCAGGTGCAGGTCAAATACACCTTTGAATAGCCATTTAGTTCCTAAATTTCTGATGATAAAGAGATTCAAACCACGACATGTAACTAACTAAGTCATTGTATGTATCTATGTATCACTGTGTGTCTGTATGTGTGCATGTTTGTGATTGTGACTGTGTGTACGTGTGTGTTTGTGTGTATGTGTGACTGTGTATCTGTATGTGTGCGTGTTTCTGATTGTGACTGTGTGTACGTGTGTGTCTGTGTGTATGTGTGACTGTGTGTCCGTATGTATGTGACTGTATTTGTCATTGTGCGCGCGCGCGCGTGTGTGTGTGTGTGTATGTGTGGTTTCTGGATAGTATTTAACTGTCAGTGACATTTCAGCGCGATAACTGTAAGAGTGAAATACAGAAACACTACTAATAATTTTAAACAACCAGTTTAACCTTGATCAAAGAAATCCGTGGGACATTCATGACAATATAATTGTGTAAAATAAGACATTTATGGTAATATAATTGTGTAGAAGAGGGATTATACTTGGTATTTGTTCACCTAAACGGCCACAGAGCTCTTTATATATTTCTATCTCACTTTATGGTATAAAGTATCAAACGTTTCCGTCGTCACACTTTGTTCTGGATTTTAATACAACAAGATAGCGTTAAATTATTCTACAATGCCACCAGTTATATTATTTCATTTCATATCATTATACCAAGTTCACTGGTTGGTTGTCAACATTAGTGTCCATCTCTAATATTGTCAAATAATTGAATGTCCTTTGCTTAATTTCTACAGTTAGTTCATCTCATGGTTACACATTGATCTTAGGTGTACCGCTTTGGGAGGTATGCATATTGTAATTAGATGTTTCAGTCTCTCTTTTTTCCCTGGTTAGATGTTCCATTATATAAATATAACATTCCTGAGAGGG
>BROG01001343.1:0-69240 GCA_030159075.1 Atrina japonica | reverse complement strand
TCTCTCTCTCTCTCTCTGCATTACCTCAACCAAAGATGTAAAATTCTCGTACTACCTGGTCAGATGGAGTTGTAGGAATTGACGTTAGAATCCTGACGATATACCACCATTCAATATTAACAAGTGAATCTATACCACAATGCCAATAAGCCGATAGTGTAAAAACACGTAATAAAATCAAACATTCAGACGAAACGCAGACATTTTTATGTAGTATTGTTGTGTAAAGAGTAGAGAGGTCATATGTATTAATGCTGTAAATTTGAGAAAAACTGTATGCCTTCAAGTTTTCTAAAGAAAATAGAAATTCAATTTGGCTGAAGGAATATTTTCTATTGCCTTACTCAGTTTCTACTTACATTGTACTGTAAACATGTTTATATTCCTAATTTAAATTTGTATACGAAAAAATGATACTTTATGCTTAGATGATGGCGCGCTCTTCGTTACAGCTTGATAAAAATGATAACTCGGCAACATTCCTTTCAGGATTTGCAGAATTCGAAATAATAGAGCCAATCCATCGGTTCCTGTCTTGATGTTTTTGTCTTTCTGATCCGAGTATATCTGTAATGGATTTAAATTCTAAAATGAAAAAAAAAAAAATCATTTTGTGTGAGAAATCATAAGATATATAGAAACAACATTTTATTTAACACATATATAACTAAGATTAAAGATGAGTTGTATCCTTTTTAACACTTGTAATATTTGATATTATTCATATTATTATTATTTATAATATTGATTTATTGTTATCTCGATGGACTATGTATGCTTTCTGTATAAAAATCACATTCATAGATTAACCTTTTATGATCGAGTACTATCCTACTTTTCATGAAAAAAATGGAGTTAAACAGTTATTCTAAATTTAACATAATATTTATCCAGTTTAAGCTGATTTTTCACCCACATTAACTGAAGGAAACCTAAGTTTCACTGATAAAAATATTGCCACCGTGACAAACATTAAATATCAGAAAATCTTAATATTGTCTCATTTAATATCACTAAAGCGAAACCATCACTTTGTAATCTTCATAACACGTATGTCTGGAAATCATGACGCCATACTGTATGACCATTTGATTGTAAACATGTCAAGGATGCTTAAGCAGCGGTTTTACACAATTAAGGTTTCCGATATTTCACTTAAATGTTTTCGCAATTCTACTAATATATCTTTACTTCGTCAGTAATCCTTCCTTGTTGGTCTGACAGAGATTTTGAAGAAAGGACACTTTTCTGTTAACTAGTTAATCTCTGATAGGTCTAGCTTAACTTTTGGATATTCAGAACTGCTGGATAATTTCCACCCTTCAAGGAATTTTTCTTACTTTACCAAGGTTAAGTAGGATCAAAAATGAGAGATTATTGGAAACGGATACGCAACAACTAGAGCAAGATATTATACCTCCATGCAGTCAAAAATAAATCAAGCAAAGAAGATGAGTAAACGTCCGATGGGAGCCGTGTAGACATTAAGTTCAACTGCTTCAAAACAACAAAAAAAGGAATTACACCTAGTTGTTCTAGGAACAAAAAACTAGAACGACTGAGTAAAACAAGATTTAACTGGGACAAAATATGTTCATATCGAGAAAACTGGGGCAATTTTTTAGATAAACTAGCTTTAACTCAGTATTGAGATTTTGTCAGTTAGGCTCCTTGTCTCATTTAATGTGGGTTACAAAAAATAGAATTAACTGGGGAAATTATACGTTAATTTCATAATCAAAATTAACTAAAGAATAATGTTTCACTGAGAAAAAGTAGTTTTAATTGGAGAAAAATATGTTTGATTAATAAAAACTAGGTTTAACCCAATAATGCGTTTTGGCAATCCATAATAGTGATCCGTTTTTAACAATGTAAATATGCAATTTTCCAGACTATTCTTGGAACAGACAACCCAATATGGTAGATGCCCCATTTGTGGATTTACGCGTGCTGAATATAAACGTATAAAATTGCCAAAGTATAAATCTGTAGACTTTTTTATCCGAAATGTTACTTGTTTATTTCCAATGGGGAGCAAAAACTGTATAAATTGAGGTTCATATGAATAGAAAAAGTTGTCAGCCAGGAGAGGAGCACACTTGGTACCCATTGGAATGACGACTTTTCGCTGGAAAAGCTTACCCGCAAACACCACGGAAATATTCACAAGAAATTCTAACATAAATATTATCGTCTACTTGTCACTTGTTATTGGAATTAGAATGCACCTTCGTCAGGTTTTTTTCGTGTCCTAACACTAACTATTTATATCTGCGATTTCTATTTTTGTGAACAAGTGTGTGTTCCGATTCATCAAAATTACAACGATTATCAGCTTTAACTCCACGCTTGTGGAAATTGTACATCATTTACCTAAATCACTCGCTTTGGTATTGTCTTCAAAGGTTTTCTTGTCAGGTGTATGGTTAACATTTTGTCTTCATGTAAACTTTCGACGATGTTTTGGTAATCAAAACAAAGCATTTTGTTTTCAAAATAGTTTTACAGAACTCATTAAGCGACTGATGCTTATTGATTCCCCTATAAAACAAATATTAATATTCGCTGTAGCTACTTTATACTTACATAAATGGCTAAAATAAACATGGGGTACAATAAATTATGTTTTTGTAAAGATTACTCTTTAGAAAATATGTTTAAATTCGGGGCTCAGCTAATGAAGAAAGTTGACAGAAGCAATCGTCCTGGGCAGTATAAATTTGACATTACGTTTATACTATTTTCTAGAATGATGACGCGTTATCAAAGGTTTATTCCTGTTAAATACCATGTACAATACCATGCACAGTGCCTAATAAATGTGTCCAAAACCTGTTCTGTCATTTGAAATGATCTATGAATGATTTATAAAGATTTCACTAAACGTGATAGTGAACACGGTTGTGACAATATTTTGAGAAATATAAAAAGTTGCGATGATGGCAGATAGATCGTTAAACGTTATACCAATACCAATTAAATTATTGTAGAAATCGTAAAAATGGTAATACCTCCGTAATACGTCTTCCGAGGTTTGCTTACACAGTTTGTGAAGTAACCGAGTATAGTAGTAAGTAGTAAGGATTTCCGTATACGTATATCGAATAATTTCCTAATCTACTTTTACCAAAACGAAACAAAATAATCGGTGCAGAATTTTAGTCTAGAGACCGGCGTGAATTTGCAGACTAAACAGTACTTACATTTGATTGATTTATATTCTTTGTTCTCGCAAAATCAGGATGAGTACATTTTTAGCACATGTGTGTGAAATTTCTTATAACGATCACTTATGTTATGCGGGTTTATTGTAGACCTTTCCAAGCTGGTCATTTTTTGCTTGTTAACTACTACTATTTCGCTTTTACTTCCAGCGTTATTAATTCCTTGTTCAAGTACACCTACTGGTGAATAGACAATTATATTAATGATAGGAAATACACGACTTTTAAAGCCTGATTTATCACGACTCGCCTCCCTTTATAGGACTCGACGTTTAAGAATGTCTAATAATACGTAGCACACAACACTTTAGACGACCTAAAGATAATCTTTTTTACAAAACATTGCTTATAATAATGATAAATCTTATTTAGTGTAAATATGTTATTCAAATATATTTGACATAACGGCATATAGGGGACGACAGTAAACTCGGAATAAGCTAGCAAGCGTGGATTACTTATTTGAAGCCCTGTCGATGGGAATATGACAGATCTTTTGGAATCTAGAAATACAAAATGCAAATAATTTTAAGGTGTTTTAAAGCTACATATCGAATATGATTAGACATTTTAAATATAACGTTTATTAAAAAAAATATTAAAAAATTAAAACAATCGAGGTAATCCGAATAAAAATGAAAGCTTGAGAGAATCCTATTTAACATTTGCAACGGCTGTGGATAATCGAACTATAAGCCCAGAGGTTTGATTTTGTCTTAGTTTGTGTATTTATGGATTGAACATGTTCATTTACATTATCTGAAATATTATTCTAGCAATATTCATAAACAGATTTTTCATGTATAACTATTACCACAAAATTATATCTAGAAAAAATGTAAAACTTTGACAGACAGGCAGGCAGACAGACAGAAAGACAGACAGAGAGGCAGATAAATATACAAAGGGACGAAAAAAGCTGAATAAAAGAATAGATAAAATAAAATAATAGAAGAATACCTTCAGGTATATGCTTTTTGTTCTTTATTAACAAAACGCCTATGAGTGCTGTATTTAGGATAACCATGACCAATAACGCGCTAAAAATGACAAAAAAGAATATTGCATTAAAAATTTTTCTTGTGACACATACAAATAATCAAATCTAAAATACATGTACATCAGTCAATTTAGTGAAATGATACAAAACCTATACTATTTATTTCATGAAGAAGATACAATAAATTGCTGTAATCATGCAATGTATATATGAATGTCTGCTGTTACCAAAATAAAGCTGGCTCAAAAACAGAGAGTGAAATAATTGGTAATAGATCAGTAATAACCAGAGAATATATTATGTTTCACTGGTGAGGCTGTGTCCTTCTTGAATGACTTCTAACGAATGCAGACAGGACAACTGAAAGCAACATTTGTTGTTTACTGCATCTTACCATATATGTATCGGAAAAGAAAATTATGGATTTGAAATAAATATCATTTTTAACCATGACATACAGGGGTAATTGTGTATTGCTATATATCATTGGTTTACATTCCACAAAAAAACTGTACCACGTATATGGAAATATTATCAGATTTACGTGAAGTGTCATAAACTATGTCCTGTGCTATGGACTAACGATGAAGATACAGCAACGATTTTTTTTTCACGTACCACGCTTGCCGTCAATGATTCCTTGGTCGTGATCGAATACCTAATCCGTTATAGTACGTCACCTCGCTTCTGAATCTGCAGGAGATCCATGCCTGTCCGATGTTCACATATTTTTATATTGTCCATCTGGCTGTTACAATTGTATTTCTTGTGTTTTTAAACATATTTCGAGTATTCGACCTAAGGGTAACAAGGTCATTCAATGTGTTTATTATGACATGGCACCAAAAATCAAACCCGGTAGTTCCCACTAACAAGTTGACCACTCTGCCACAAGACCACCTCAATCCATCACACGAATAATGGACAGTGTGTACACAGTTCGTAACCAAATGCCAAATTTCTTGGAACTGGTTACTATTGGTAACAAAATACAAGTCAAAGTGCGTAAGATTCTTCCATGATGTTTTGTTGAAATTTAACAAAGATAAAATGTGTGAAATCGATGCAATGAAATAGTTTATCTCCTTTTTGATATGGATATATATAGGTGGTGTTTGCATGTCGTTTATTTATATGCATCATGGTAATGTGTATTTCTCATCTTCTTTTGGATAAACAGTTACTGACTTCATAAATATAATGTATATATATATATATATATATATATATATATAATGTTCATGTTACTGTAGAGCGTTCGTCGGACCGGGTCACACCAAAGACAAACAAACTGTAATGGTTGTTCCTATGCCAAGCGACCGTCATTCAAAGTCACGGAAAGCGTGGCACGAAAAAGAACCCTCACTGCATCTGCATCAGTTCAAAGCACAGGCGAAAGTATGTAGCAAATAACCTCAAGCCGATGACATATCAAAGTAAATAAAACATTTCTTGACAGGATGTAAAACAATAATCAAACTAAAAAAAATGTTGGTGATGTTATGTATAACTAACATCTCAAGTAAGGGGCCTCCATTGCATGACACTTTGAATAATAAAGTCGCTCAATTCTTGTCAGCGCATGTTTGAATGCCGCTGGAACATAAGCTGATCTTTTTGATGAAGTTTGCCAGTTTACAAGGATGCATGTCTCTTCAAGAGTTCATCTCAATCCGGTCCACTCATCGACCATTAAAAACTGGTCGCAACCATATAACTAAAAATTGTTGATTTGGCGTAAAAACTCAAATCAAATCAATGCTAACGACAATGTTTCAGATTTTATGTTTGAATGTTTCTTGAAAAGTAGATAAATAAACATAAAGTCTCCTTTAAATTGGCGATTTGCACACTATCTCATAGCGATCAACGATTCCTTACATGTCAAACGCATGGTTCATCTTTACAGATTCTTGAACACATCGACATTCATCTGTATTCATTTGTGGTTTTGTCATGTTTTTGTTATCAGGTTCCGGAACATCAGGACGCTTCTGTGTATTCAAGAATGGTTCCCTGTCCATGGAATGGTTGTAGAATAAAATAAAAAAAACAATATAAAATGTATCTCTTCATAGCTTGCATATTTGATCTATAACCAATCCTCTATATTAAGATTTCAAATCATGATATGTATTGGTGATTGAAAACACAGACTGACATATTACCGAACGAGTTCGTCGTTCGACAAAAACGGGCTAGTGCGGTCCATTTACGCACCAAAAACGAAGGTGCAAATATTTCAATATGTACATCCTATAACACGTTTATTATATGCCCGTATCAATGATACAATGGTCAGAATTTAAAGATATTTAGCTTGCGAAAAATCACAATTACGTCCATTATTTCCGCATTGTGTCATCGTCATAGCACGTTTGAATATAAACTCAAAGAATCTCAATGGTCTTATATGGTTAAATATTACACCTTTTTCATTTAAAGTATCGTTATATAGTTGGATTTCAGATCTGAATGGACTACTTACACAAATGGGATTTGGAAACAGCCAGTGTCTGTTGAAAAAAAAACAAGTGTATAACAAAGTTAAACAAAAAATACTGAATGCTCGAGCTTATCTTTTATTATCTTGACTACAGAGTCATCTGTAAAAACTCCTGCATCTGACTAAATAGGGAATACATTATTTTTCCTACCAATAAACGTTTTGATAATTTGTGTGTTTCCTAAACCCTTCTTCTTCCTTTGCCAGTACGTTGTCTGCAGTAGTTCTCAGAAACTACTGGTCAGAATCACTTAGGTTTCCAATTTATGTTAGACACAAATATCTAGTAGTGTATTGAACGCTTTGATCGTGCATCATGAACTTGAAAATTATTTTTCAAAAACACAAATATTTAAAAAGTGTGTGGAATCTAAAGAATGTAAAATTTTCTACATGATTAAACAAATCAAATAAGACAATGGAGAAATATGCAGGGGCAATATCCTTCCTAATTTATGTTGCTTAGATATATTTAAGTGGTCAAGGACCTGACCCCAAGTCATTTATAAGTATGTTTGTCATGTCAAGTATGTTTGATCCTAAGGGTCTTCCAGGCCCCTACCAATTGTAATTCTAATATCTCATAAATTGTAGATGGAGTTGATGAAATATAGAAATTCCCAAGGGCCATCACCACTCCTGCAATCTGAAAATGTTCAAATATATGTATAATGGTCAATATATCCATAAAAAACATATTTATTTCTGTCTTCCATAACAAGATGGTTTCAATAATGTATACAGATAGATGGGGGATGTCATATAAACCCCTGTCTGTTGAATTTATTATCACCCGTATCCACTGCCAAAAGCAAATGTTTAAATATTATCAAAATTGGTTGGTTGAAATCCCCACCTATCATCTATTTCCTACAAGCTGAAAGAAATGATACTTTAGGGAGTCGAACGGGTTTATACTCTATACGATGACTTGGGAGATATCGTTATAGTATTCGGATACAATAGTTTCTTCTTATTGTTCCTCGTTAACACAAAATATGTTGTACCTATGATACCACTATACCAACTGGACAAATACCATGTATGACTTTCAGAATTTCAGCATATACTCAAACATTTGTTGATATTTCCTACATGACCAATGTTTTGCATCAACAGTATACCATCAATATAAAAATACGGCGAGTTGCAGAATTAGTTTCTGCGTTTCCTCCTCAAAATCACGGAGGGTAAGTGCAGTTTGAGGACATTTGAAAACTACCAGCCTAGTAGTTGTTTCCATGTTCATTTGTAAATGACTGTTGCCGATGTGAATATCATATTATATTTACCTTCAGCTTTTTTCAACACAACTATGTTAGGTGGTAACAGTCATATCATATACACCACAATGAAAAATACGGAATTACTAAGTATACAATACATTAATTACAAATACATCTCTTCTAAGTTAATATTAATTTTCATTTTATTGGTGAAATTTAATTTCGAATATAAAAACTGAAAATACTAAAAACTAAATGAAAATTGGCTTTCATTGCATATCTGAAGTATTATTGAATTTTGCGTCATGTGTTGAATTTCCAATTGATTACAACCACACTATTCCTGCTAATTGCAATTAACAAACAACAATAGCGGTACAGTAATTTAGTATAATAACACTCACTGTATGATTGACATTCCGTTCTAATATACTTACAGAAAACTGCTTGGTAAGATTTTATTAATGCCGTTGGGCAATCTCCAATACTGCTGTTACAAGGTTTGGCATCAATCTGTCTAGCATAATGATTATAGATCGGACAGTACCCTGAAAGAACAAAATTGAAAAAAAAAAAATATAAGATACTGTTGCTTTAACTCATCATCTTATTGACATATCAATCGTCATTAGCATTTATTTTAGTCTGTTTTCGCAATGCCATAACTTAATATTATGTTGATTTTATTCATATATATATAACTATAGATGATGTGCTATTGGTATTTATATTAACTGTTGTTATTTTCATGGAACATAATCTATATCGCCTCTTAAGTGTTATTTCCCATTCAGATCTGATAGTAAAATACTAAAAAGTTTGAGTGTGTGCTCTGAGCAACTGATAGGAGCACCAGTCATGCTGAAAAATGTATAACACACAGACAGACAGACAGACAGACAGACAGACACACACACACACACACACACACATACACACACACACACACACACACGCAAACACACACACACACGCAAACACACACACACGCACACACATACACTCACACACTACTTGAATGCAGAAAGTTGATTCAAAGTCAAAGTCATTACGTTTGTCGCATACGTACAACAATGACTTGCATTATACATAATTCTACTCTACAGGTGAAAAAGGTTTTACTGAAAAATTAAATATCACAGATGAATGATTCATGTAAATTTTATCTCATTCTTATAATATGACTTTTGTTTTGATTCTATAGTGATCGTATATAGTGATTTTCGATCCTCGGACTTAAAATGATTTTGAAATCGGAAACCGGAACACAATATCAACAATTAGTTTTGATGACGTGTAGTATGACATATGTAAACAGATGTCCTACATCAAATAAATTGTTAAACTGCCATCCAAAGAATTGTATGTCGTTCCGTCCGAGCTCATAACTCTTAAACATTGACCAATAATTTAACACATAACTGATAGGTCAGAGTCACTCAGTACATATACTGAGAGTATTTGCAAAGTCCTCATATATCCAGATCTCACATCATTTGAACCATTGATAAACATTGTATCATATTTCACTCAAACATTCTGTGGATAGTGACTTTTGGACATATGTCACTGGAGGTCATTTCAGACAATTCAGCACATATTCCTAAAATGTTTCAAGGACTTTCGGCCAAACGTAACTCAAAGTCATTTCTTAAAGGTCCAGGTAACTCAGAATATATCCATAAAATTTTGGGACCCCCCCCCCCCCAATATTTTATTTTTTAAACCTATCAACAGGAACTTCCGGTCTAAGGTCACTCAAGGTATCATATGAACGATAAAGGTCACTCAGCACATATTCCTAGAATGTTGGGGGAGGCCTCATATATTTTAAACCATTCACTATAAATTGTATCATTTGTCACACACATGATACAAGGATATTCGGCCAAAGGTAACTTAAAATCATTCTTAAAAGTCAAGGTAACTCAGAACATATCCCTAGAATATTGGGGAAGGCCTCATCTCTCCCAATATTATATCTTTTAAACCTCGGGACAGGGACCTTCGCACGAAGGTCACTCAAGGTATTGTTTGAACAGTTAAGGTCACTCAGCACATATCGCTAGATTGTTGGGAAACGCTACATATCTCCAAAGTTCATATCTCTTCAACCGTCCATCAGAATTTAATCGTATTTCAAACATATGTTCCTTTGGAAGGCAATTCCGGACAGATGACTCTCATGGTCAATTATAAAAAGGTTAATATCACTCTGCTCATATCCCTAACATATTGGGAAAAGGCCTCATATCTCAAACATCTTTCATCAGAATTGTATCATATATCATAATTATATTCCTTGGGACTTGGACATTCAGAGAAAGGTCATTCATCTAGCACAAACATGTTCTTTGGGACAGGGACTTTAGACTAAAGGTCAATCAATGTAAATTTCGGAAAAATCAAGACCACTAAGACATATCCTTAAAATTTCTGGAAGTCTCCGGGGAGCATCCATTTTACTGATATGATTGTTATCAATCTCTTCTTAATTTAAAGTTATTTTTTAAATAATTGAAACAAGTATATTACTTTTAACACGTCATCTGTCTATAATCGTCAAAGCTATAATAGTGAAGAACTGTTACAAAAATGAATGACATTACGCTTAAACAAACAAATGTCAAAACAATCAAACTGTCACATGATTTTTCTCTGAGTTGTCGTTACTATTGAAACATACATGTAATTTTAATACATTTTCAAACAGACAGATGAAACTACATAAGGCAAACATGATAAGGTGTTAACAATGGGAGTACATAAATACAAAGTAAAAATGATAAACAAACAGACAACAACTTTAATAGCAGGCGACAGTGATTTTACATACCAATTGGAACCATTATCCATTCGGTGTAAACGATTCCAGGTACGCCATCCTGATAGAGAATACAATGCAATTCTTCCGTATCAGCGTCAGAGTAAATATTTATCTTGTCCCAATATTTGCATGAAGTCAGAACAGCGATAAACTCTTCGCAAAATACATTTGAAGCAGTAAAATGGATCAAAAGGATCAAAACATCCTTTGGCAATCTCTGGAATGAAATTATATATATGTATTAATATATATATATATATATATATATATATATATATATATATTATATATATATGAATATATATATAACTAAATATAATATATATATATATATATATATATATATATAAATATATATATTACATGTTGTTAGATTACCTTCTCATTTACACATATGGTAAATGATATATGATGTGTCCCAACCATTACAATTGAGATATACACACTGCAGATTACTATAGTACGTCAGAAATTACCATATTTTGCAAGATCAGCACATAACAATAATCTATATTTTGACCGGAGGGTCGCGTTTTTTGGGGCTGGGCGCAGACAGTTTGCTATTCCTGTCTTTCGGATAGGAAAATAAATGCCGAGGTCCCGTGTCACAGTAGGTGTAACGTTCAAGAACCCTCGCTACTGAATGACCGTAAGTGCCGGGCATAGGCCAAAATTGGAAGTCCTTCACCGTCATTTGGTGACGTCTCCATATGTGTGAAAGATACTTGAGTGGAACGTTAAACAACGATACAACGACAGAAATACTTTGATAACATGAAGTGATACAAAAATCAAGCCAGGACCTCTATTCAGGTACGTTGGTAATTCAGAAACATTATTGAATGATAGGTTCTATAACTTAAGCTTGTCTACAAATATGATAATTGGTAAATGAAAATTTTCCAGTGAATTTTATCGGAGCTCTACCAATCGAGGTGAAGGGGAATTCCCACAAACTCAAGTTTGTAGGAGCACAATATAACTAACAACGCCGCATTATCCCCTCCATCGATAGAGTTCTCCCAGTTCTCTTGGAGGTCGTTAGGATACTCACATACACTTATTCAGGAAGATTCCAGATCAAAGAATGGCAACATCAAGTAAGATAAACATATATTGTCCTTTTCGCACTTAAACCGGTGACCCCTGTCACACTCTAACATCAATTAGTACACATAAAAACCATGCTTATTCATTATTTCAGAACATTCGAACGTCAAAGTATTTGGGTCAAGTACTAGTTATGACTAGCGACAGTGGTAAAAAAAATCCCGGTAAAACTGACCTAGACACAAAACATGAGTTGAATTTCAAAAACCATCCACAAAAAGGAAAGAAGTGTAGCTAACCATCAGCAAGGAAATGGTAGATGAGAATTTTCTTTTTTTACTGGTGCACAATGTGAACAAAAGTGGAAGAATATTACAATAGCATAAAGGGTATTGATCATACCAGCAGGTCTGGAAATGACAGAAAGAAATTCCTTTTTTGCAGGGTTACATGAATGTTATGGACACTGGACGAATGTCAGGCCCGTTTTCACTCATGGAACAGTCATATATTTGTTCAAAAACATTCAGTTTCTGTAGATGCTATATTAGATTCAAATCCACCTAGTTCCTGTGGCTCCATTGAAGATGTTAGATTTGACGGAAGGAAGAGAATGTTAACCTATCGAATTGTTTAATATTTTGGGTGAAATGGGATAAGAACAAAGATACTTTTATGAAAGAACAACGTGATCAGAAAATGGAAAATGAGCAGAAAAAGCTAGATATTATGTCAAAATTATTTGATTCATTAACCAAGTAGTATTCATGTGTTTAAATTAAAAGCATCCAGGCTGTCATTTTGATAAAAAAATATATTCTGTAATTAGACCAGAGCCTGAATTAAAACGGCTAAACGAGATATATGCAGTTCTACCCCGTTGTAACAACAACTATCTGGTTTCCTTAATTTTGGATGTATAACAGGTTTTGCAATACATCTTGGTTTACAATTTTAGAGATTTGGCCACGCGACCGGTCAACAGGGGATGCTTACTCCTCCATGGAAACTGATCCCACCTCTGCTTTTCAAGAGGTCCGTGTTTGTCCATTTTTTTACCAGATGTGTACCTATATCTTGGACACCCTAATGATTTATACTTAGGTATCTGATATTTTTTTATACTATCACCCATGCTATCAGTATTTCATATCCTGTTTACAACTCACTGCCAAGTTTTTTTTAGGTCATCGTATCTGTTTAAAATAGATCTTTAACAGCGGTTATCTAAATGATTTAGGCTTGTATCCCCCAGTCAGCTCATAATTATGTTTTGAAGTGTGATCAAACTAGATGACGGTTTTTCATTACACCTGTTTATTCAACTGCTCTACTTACACGATTGAGGAATTTAGTAGGCATAAATGACCATAATACCTCAGAATCAGCAGCGGGTGGCGGGTAGCAGGCTTTGGGATTATAACTGGGGAATTATATGGGCGGAACTTTATTCTTCAACAATGAGTGCCGTTATGCGAGTTTGGCATTATAGCGGGCATGTCATACACACATACATACATACATACATACATACATACATACATACATACATACATAACATACATACATACATACATACATACATACATACATACATACATACATACATACATACATACATACATACATACATACATACATACATACATACATACATACATACATATATACATACTGTTTTGATTGACTGAATTTCATAAAAGTTTAAAGAAAAAAAAGGATGAGTTTCTTATCTAATAACTTTGACAGAGGATATTGATCACATCACCATTCACATCATAAACACTTTTACCGATAACATGTGGACAAGAGATAGTACAGGGACAAGTTGACTCCCGTAAAAATGCAATGCTATAATTATGGCATCAATCTGGATGTGTTAAGTAGACATCAAGGAACCGACAAAAGTTGGTTGACACTTTGGCATCTTGTTTTGAGCAATATAGTAGCCATTTTTAAAATGTTTATAGAATATTATCAATATAAGCTTACGCTGATTTGCAAAACAACAACAGTCGTTTTTAAAGTGTTTAGACTTGCCGGGTTATATTTTAGATTCAAAAATGAAATCAAGACGAACAAAAATTGTATTAATTTTAGATCGCCTAATTTCAAATTATGTTGATGATTTCACTATCTGGTATTGTTCCCGCCTTTAAACTTTCCCCATCGTCCACAATAACTTTCTAGATCATTATACATCTAAAATATGAAAATGACACTCCGACGTCCTCGTTTATATAAACTGGCGGACATTTTCCAAAATGGCCGATATTTTGCCATAGGGTCATACATAGTTTTAGTGTTAGAATAGCAGTGCATGTGCAACTTGCAATTTATAAGTCCTGTAGGAATTTTATGCTGATGTTGTGACACATATCTATAATTATTATAGACAATAATGAACCCAAAAAATGAGGGTGGCACTCTGATTTTTTGTTTGATACACGATGGCGGTCATTTTCCAAAATGGCAGGCGTTTCGCCATACGACCATAGTTTAAGTGTCAGAATAGCCGGTCTGATGTCGATAACACATGCGTCTTTAGGGTCAATGGCAGAAGTCAATTTTACACATAACGTGTCGTCACTACGTTTCTTAATGGCGTCGTCCGCATTTGTTTTCGCAACTTAATGATGAGAATTACGATAGGTGACTTCAGATTCACAGGAGAAACAAAAATGTCAAATGCTGTCAAATGGTGTCGACTGAAAACGAGTAAGTATCGTTTTCTCGGAACTTTCAGCAAGCGAAGACTTGAGTTATACTGTGAGCTTCCGTTTGCTTTCTTTAACTTTAGTATTCCTGATCCAGTGCCTTTATAACATTTATTATGCCATGTGGCAGAGGTATTCTGTAGATGTAGATCCTGGACTGCAACATCTCCAAGACGGTTAGAAATAGTCTGATAATCACCATAACCTGCTCGTCCCCTGATTGTAGACAGTAGTTTTTTTTGTGAGGAATGGCCTTTTCAATAAGTTTTACATGGGTTTTTGTCTAACGTAAAATGCATTTGCTGATGCTCCCAGTTTCATTTTCCACATTTAAGTAGTAATATCCCTCAGTCACCTGCATATGGAGTTTATATTTCACAAATGATCCGATATGCCAGGGCGTGCACAACATATGAATATTTCATATACAGAGGTAAACTACTCACTGACAAATTATTGACACAGGGATATCGAAAACCGCGTTTAATGTCAACGTTCCGCAACTTTTATGGTCGGTATAATAATCCTGTTTGCGACTACTCTGTTTCACTAAGTGAAATGTTGAGTTGCCTTTTCGTTGGCGGTTGTTTGAGACGTCTGTACCAATTGTGACGAGGATACACACTCCTCACGTGTTTCATTGGACTTGTAACTGTGGACTCACAGCGGTGTGACCGGTCGACAGGGGATAGCTTACTCCTCCATGGCACCTGATCCCACCTCTTGGTTTCCAGAGGTCCGTGTTTGTCCATTTTTACCGGATTTGTATCTGTGTCCTGGACATTCTATTGATTTTTACTTTGGTATCTGAGATTTTTATATTTTTTTAGTTTAGTTTCGAGGTTACTTGTCATTGTTATCAACCTTTAATCTGCAAAATATAGGAAAGAGATAGGAAAATTCTCATTTCTGGAAAAAGGCTTAATGTATTTGTTTTTTTTTATTTTAACTAGGTCAATATAAAATAAAACAATTCAAATCGCTATTAAAAACTTTTTGATACCGTCCTGTTATTCATCACACCATGACAAAGTACGAAAATGTATATTTTATGCAAACGCTTCAAATAGTTTACTTTGTAGATGTATGAATCCAGACGCATGCATTGAACATGACATTTCGCATTTAAAACCCCGGGTAGTCTAACACTGAAACTGATCGCATGGCAAAACGTCTGCCGTTTTTGAAAAATAACCGCCATCTTGTATCAAACAAGAAGCGCCATCCTAACTTTTTAGGTATATGATGGACTATATAACTAGATATGTGTCACAATTTCAGCAGGAAATTCCCACTTGACTCAATTTATTGCTTCTGCACTAAAAACTTTGATCTTGTCAACGGAGCTTTACATATTTAGCATATACACAGCATGCATACTAAGTGTCATTGCACCTACTACCTATATATTACACGCACAAATCAATACTGAATACAGAATATACTCCGTAGATTCACATTATCCATGGACTCTTCCCGGGTACTGTAACCGGGTTACCCCCCCCCACCATATGAAAGTGTTGAGTGTTGCGTAAGGATTTTTAAAAATCAAATATATATACTGTTAAAATGTAGTCATCGGAAGATATGAATTTTTTATTCAGCATGAATTAACTCTTCAATGTTCAACATATAAAGTATCCGCAGGTACGTGCATTGTTAATAGCTTCTTAAATAGAATTTTAGACATAAAATATATCCCAGTAATTATCTTTATCATGTACATTGTATTTTCAAATTTCTATAACTTGGTTGGCGGGGACAACATGTAGTTTATATATGGACACGTTTCCTAACACTAGAGATATGATAAGCTTCAAAAAAGTAATGCATGCATGTTATTGCTCATTGTTTACCCGTGTAATAGTATGGTGCAAATTATTATCGTAAGTATAATTCTGGTGTCGCAATGCAGAATTATCTTATCAAGGTCGAGACATATCATATTGAACATCACATATATAATAACACATGATGATCAAATGTGTCAAGTTACATTCAGTTGCGCATATCAGGACCAGAAGTAATACAAATTATGCAATACTAAAGCAAACGAAATTTAAAGTTAAAATATTTAGGATCAAATACTTCGGTGTATACTAAAATTGGACGATGTCAATGTCCAAAATTATGAAACATCCACTCACAAGGGGATGTAACTCCATAACCGTGGTTGCTATTTTTTGTAGATATTTGCACACTAAACATTGTCGCCTCTTTCCCATTCTATCGATATATTATATCTTTCAAGATACTGTCCAAGAATAGAACAAATCATGGAAAATTCACTTAAACGTGGAAATAACTCGCATAATGGTCGACCAGACAACCGCTTTGTTAATTTCTTTTAGATTTTGTTAGCAAATCAGGTTTCCTTTTCTCAGTTTCGTTCTATCTTTTATACTGTTTGAGATAATGTCCCAAAACAGTGCAAGCCATTGAAAAACACCTAAAAGGGGAAATAACCCCCATAGGGGTCGATCTGAAAATTATCACCCTATTGACGTTTTGCTATAATTTTGTACACCGAACATTTTCGCTTTTTCACTTTCTATCCGTTTTACTTTTAGAGAAAATGGTCAAATTAGTCCAAGGCATAGACAATTCACTTAAAAAGATCTGAAAATCCCCCTCTCTAGAATGTTTGTATATTTGTGTATGCTGAACATGTTTCCCTTTCTCTCTATCTATTATACATTTTCAACAGCCAAATTATTCTAAAACATGAAAAAATCCACTTAAAAGGAGAAAGAGTCGACCGTACAATTCCTGCCCTATTGACTTTTTGTTGATCGTTGTGTGCTGGACTATTTGCTTCTTACACTTTCGCTCTATTTATTATACTTCTTGAGATAATGTGCCAAAACAGCCCAAACCATAAAAGAACCCCCTAAAAGAGGAAATCAGTCCCATAGGGATCGATCTGAAAATTATCATCCGTTATTGGCGTTTTGCTGTATTTTTGTACACAGGTGCGTGCATTGTTAATACCTTCTTACATATAATATATCCAAGTAATTATCTTTATTATGCGCATTGTATTTTCCCATTTCTAGAACTTGGGTGGGCGAGAGCAGCCTGTAGTTAATATATGGACACGGTATTTAACAATTCGGCTGTGATAAGCTTAACTTATCATTGTTTTCCCGTATGATAGTCTGGTGCAAATTATTATCAGACGATTTAATCTGGTGTCGCAATACAGAATTAAGCCGTGAAGGTCGAGAGAGATTAGATTGAATATCACATGTACAACTCAAATTTGACGATAAAAATATGTCACATTACATTGAGTTATGCAATACTCAAGCAAACGAACTTTTAAAGTTTACGTTGAAATATTTAGAATAAAATACTTCGGTATATACTAAAATTGGACGCTGTCAATGTCCAAAATCATTAAACATCCACTCAAAAGGGGATATAACTCCATACGCATTTATTGTTGACTTTTGTACATATTTACATTCCAAACATGGTTGCCTTTTCCCTTTCTGTATATATATACATTACACTTTTCAAGATTCTGTCCAAAATTAGTAAAAGTCATAAAAAACACTTAAAAGTGGAAATAACTCGCATAATGGTTGACCACACAACCGATTTTTTACCTTCCTTGTAAATTTTGTGTTCGAAAACCTTTTTCACTTTCTTTCTATCTATTGTGGTTTTGATATAATGGACAAAACAGTGACTGTAATAATATGAATGATAAACATATCATAGCATGCGCATATATAATAATACTACTTTCCCTTTTGAAAATACGCATACTTTTTCAAATTGGAGCTAAACTGATGAAGTCTAATTGACAGAAACGATATCGTCTTGAGCATTATAACTTTGATACTATGCTTATAATATTTATAACCACTAGGTCGTTGCCACTGCTGGTGGACCGTTTGAGTCCCCGAGGGTATACATACACCTAGTCCTAGGAATTTCGGTACCAACTGTTCATCTTACACTAAAGTAATATTTGGCACTGAAAACACCATTTAAATTCGAAAATTGTCTAATGCTAAGATAGTTATTTTGTTTACAATGGTTACTCTTGGTCGGATTTCGGCTATCCTTTTAGAGATATTATTTGGCCTTGTATAATACTACTTTCTCTTTTGAAAATACGCATACTTTTCAAATTGGAGCTCAACTGATGAAATCGAATTGACAGAAACGATATCGTCTTGAGCATTATAACTTTTATACAATGCTTATAATATTGAATACATAACGGGAATGTCTAAAACTTGATCCCATACCTTGTCTGATGTGGTTATTTGTAAAATGTAAAATTGTAACGAAACGAAACAAACCTAACCGAAAAGAAAACAGTTATAATAACATCAGAAACGACGCACAAAAACTTTGCTCCAGAAGATCTATCCATTCTGTCATCTATTAAAGGGTAAAGGCTATGTTTACCAAAATAATTATTTCATGTTTCTCTTGTTATTTTTACTTTTACTTGATGTACAATAACAAATTAGAGCTATACACAAACATCCAGCTATTCCATTCCTATATATTTTTTTAATATAAGGTTGTGTCCAGTAGAGTGTTCATATACAAATAGTAAGTTCGAGGTAATCAATTCCAATCGACAAAGTGCCAGGCCAGGGTATTTCAAGCAATTTCCACAAACATACATGAATATAAGAATGTTTATCCGTGTGTATATCTCTTCGATGATGTTGTGCATCATGCTAAGTATTGAAAAGGAGAAGAAATGAATAAACACAGTTAATAGCCATTTACAGGCAGACACATTTTATTCCATCCACTTGCTAATTTGCATCCTGTAATTGCGATTTTTTCAAACTCATTATCGAATCGTGTATACAGCTATTCCAGATGTGATTTTGTATTTGATTCAATGAGTGGATTATAAAATATAATTTTCATGCATTTAATGTATGTATTAATTATGGCGAGAAAATAATGATTCTGTAAGGAAATGATGAGATAAAAAGTCTCAGGTACCAAGGTATTAATCAATAGGATGTCCAGGATATACCTACAAATCTAGTAAAAAATGGACATGTTCATAAAATGCATATAAAATGTACATATGTTGAACACGCCCTTGGACATCGTAAACTCCATATGCGCGTACCTGTGGGATACTACCACTTAAATGTGGAACATTTACAATTGAAAAGCCGAAATTGTCGCGCTTGTCGTATAGCGTAGTTGCCCATTCCCCGTCTGTGTCTATAGTAAGTAAATTGTCTAAGTATGAAACGTGTGTCCTTGATTCTGTTGTATCTTTAATTTCTAGTTCTCTTGGGTATATCGCATTGACATATGTATGAAAATTGTCATTATTAAATGACAAAGCGTCGTCTATATATATATATATATATATATATATATATATATATATATATATATATATATATATATATATATATATATATATATATATATATATATATATATATATTGTCGACCAAAATCGAATTCCTTACCATTGAAAAATTATATATACTGTTTTTTTTATCAAATAATATTGATAACACGTACTACTTGAAATTTATTAGGTTATTCCACGGTAATATATTATTTATTATGCACTGGCCGAAATTCCGGAGACACATTCTAGGTAACGCACAGATGTAAATTTAGACAATGACCTTGACTCTAATTAGTAGTGCTGAGGTACGGATGAACTGTAGTAATACTGATAAAATACATTCCAGAGTACAGTCTATTCAACGATAAACATCGTGTTTTTGTTCCTGTTAAATACTACACCGGGTATATTTTAATTTTTCCTGCAGTATCTGTTAGTGATCGTTTTATAATTGAACTTGTTACTGTCCAGCATCTTTGTTTTTGTTTATAGAGTTGATCAAGCTTTCCGACTGGACTCAGAGTAGAGGTAAACTCATGCCAAGTCGAATTGTTGTGTTTCTATGCAATAATTTAATGAAGCCCTTTTTAACATGTTAGCACCTACAAATAACATTTGGTATTAATGAACTGGATGATTTAAATATGTTGATACACAGATAGACACTATAATTTTAGAAGTTACCAGTAAATGTTTCCACCGTATATGTGTGTGTGTGTTTCGCAAGTATATATTGCACACGTACCGTGTATATTTATGACTATTAAGATCTAAAATTTGATTGTTTGCAACCCTTAATTGGGGATAATTTTACATGCCCATTTGATGTAATATTTTATAGCAAATATGAGACCATCCGGTGGGTAGAATAACAAGTGCATTTGTATAATTGCAACAATCTTGCCAAACACAACACGTAACATCAGTTTTTTTGTCCGTCATTACATTGGGCATTGCAAATTAACATTCGAATTGTTTCACAAATATTGCCGAGTGTTCAATAGACACGTACTATTTACAGTTAATATATAATTTCTAATCTTAATACCGTTTGCATTTATTTTTGTACATCAACATTTAATACCTAAATCAGGTAAAATTGCTGTCTTCCGTCGATTTAAAACATTCGTCTCCGAAATTGTCCATGTCCCGAGTATATCCAGTGATCTCGACACATTTTAACTCGCCCCATCGCATCTTCTCGGCTTCATCATTTTTGACACATATATCCCATGAACAGCCCAACTCCACTGGACATATGGATTGTAAAACAAGAGGTATGCATACTTTTCACAGTTATATTGTTTTGATTTTTCGTCAATGTCAGTATTAGGGGTAACATTTAAGATAAGAAAAAACATCATTTATTGAACAGATATGTTTTTTAAACATATTCGCCCGATTTTCTTCAGGTGTTTAAAATAGCGTTAAAAGCATACATATTACATAATACATGCACATAGAAACAAAAGGCACCTCCTGTATTTTAAAAATAAATATTGGGTACACAACAAAGTTCAAGCGCGTAAAGGACCGATATCCCTTAACTGAATTACGAAGTACATTTGATATGTTGAAAGGGCTTATCTGAAAGGTAATTGCATACGGAGTTACAGATAAATTGTTTAAGGTACGGGAGAACTTAAATTATAATACAGTAAATGACTTCGAAAAGAAGATCTTTTACAACGTTTCACATGTTTGATAATGTATATCAACATTTTATCATATTCTTGACTATATGTCAGCGGATATATTGCTCTAACATGTGTATTCATGTCTTTTGAATACTATTAGAAGGAATGCATGATTTAAGACTAAAATGAAAACTTATGACTATCCCATTCTCATGCCGTCATGTTCCCAGATTTCCATACTACATATTGGGGAGGATGGTAATAAGGGGAACAAATATATTGACAATTAATGTGCGATGAGGAAGTACTAATCTCGTACTCTTGTTTTTCTGGGCATTGCACAAGATAACAAATGTTATTGTAATGACTGGGTCAGATAGCTCAAATAAACTAGATCTATTTGATTTTATCTATGAAATTCATGTCCTTATATCTATAGGATTTAGTTCTTATGGTGCAGCTTTCTGAATCTAGACGTGAAATTGCATTTAGAAATCCATTTTACAATCTGACATGAACAATTAGGTCAACGGAGAGAGAGAGAGAGAGAGAGAGAGAGAGAGAGAGAGAGAGAGAGAGAGAGAGAGAGAGAGAGAGAGAGAGAGAGAGAGAGAGAGAGAGAGAGAGAGAGAGAGAGACTTTAATGTAGGGATTATATTTTTATGATAGCATCACTAGTGCTATTTTTAGAAATTTGCTTATTTATGTACCCTGTGGGTTTCACGACCATGTATTTTTGGGGACTACTTTTTAGAATGCAAGGATCAACAACTCTGTGTAAGGGATTGATGTACTCCTATAGACATGTAGCTGTTGCTGTATCAATGGTTATTTATAAATCAGATTGCATTGCAATGTTTCAAAGCTGGTTAGTCTCCAGCGAATCATAAGAAGAAGACAACGTCAAAATAACTAATGTCACCTAAATGTAATATACATTAGGGGTGCGTCGATTGACTTTAACTTATAATTGCGATATATATCAACAAAATAACCCGGCAGTAAAAACGAAAATACAGATGATAGAAAAAGTTATTATCCAGAATATCATACGGTTTACAATAACGAGCATATCCAAGATAACCCGCACGTGCCGAAGTTATTACTGGAATATCAACTTGCACCCTTGCGAACCACAGGTACATGAATGGAAAATATATTTTAAATGAACACACACACACACACACCCACACACACACACACACACACACACAGAGGCACGCGTGCACAGATTTAACAGAAGAAAAAATACATCAGTAATTAATGCTTTGTTTTTATTACAGATTTAACAAACATACGTGCATTTTTACCTGTACCAGTTCTGATGGCGCATATTTTTGTTGGGTCTCTAACACAGAGTATATCCGAAGCGTCAATTGCGTCATTTAACATATCGTATAACGTGTCCAATATTGTTGACTTTGGGATCTGGCACATCCATACATGTGCTTTGCCTGATGAATACATCCTAATTTTCTCTATTATTTATGTGATATCCATTTTAAACTAAGGTTTGACTTAGAATACCGTCGGAATCAGCGTCGAACCCCGCATCGTTTCTCTGGTGTCTTTAGATGTGTTATTTCGAATGTGATAACAATGCCACATACAATTGCGGGAATGAAATGAATTTCATGCTTAAATCATTTTTTAATTACAAAAACGGAAAGTTTCGGTAGTCGAAGTTGATTAGGAGGATAACGTGTTAATTCTCAAATTTGACATACTTACCACTTAGCTACTAAGTCCCTGTGACAAGTATTAGCATATAAGACGTTTAGTTATATTACACCAACTATTCAGACCATTCGTCGCATTACTGGCATTTACATGTGCGGATCCAGGGATGGGGATCGGGTGTCTCTAACTTCTCCCTCGGTTAGACAAGTGTCGTTTATTGCAAAATATGAGTTTAATAGTGTTCTTTCTTTACCGACGTGCTTTAAATATGACAGTTATCTATAATGGAAAATATATGTCTCTGAAAATATATAATCATTTAAAATGAAAAAAAGAAAAAACAAGTGTAAGTATATCGATTACAGTACTAAATATGTTATGTTTTTTTTTTATTTCCTGAACTACCTTGACCATGATGTAAGTCAGTTACTAACCATACAGGTACGACAGAATGTTTATCTCCTTTATCGATCAATGACATAATATAAAACAAGATTACAAAGTCCAAATGTGTACGGTATATAATCAATTTCGTCCAGTGTATCATCTATTATTCGTTGTTGTTACACTTAATCTATAAGTGTTGCACTTTCTGTTTGTGTTTGAAAATTCAACAAACCATAAATACATAGAAGAAGGATATTTCACTGCAACGGAAATAATTTGAAGTTGTATTTCACATTGAAACAGACTTTTCCTATCAAATTGATCGATTCAATCCGAAATAAACCCCGGTAAAATATATTTATAACAGTATGGTAAGTATACTGATTTAATCTCAGTTACAATTCAACCCATAATTATCATACCTACGATTGAGAATTATAAATTCATACACATGTCTGTTGAACCTATATCTGGGAATTATTGATGTAAATACAATATATCTAATGCGATATCAACAGTTAGGACTGTGAACAACAGATCAAAGAATCATATCATAGATAGGGCCGTTGGTAGGTGTGTGCTCAGATTAATTAAGGCGATAAATAATAATACAAAAAATAGGATATATGTATGAAGAATTGAATTGAAATCAAATTCGCAATAAAGTTAAAAAGCTGTAGTTTGGGATTTGCAACATTTTGTTATATTTCTATCATTTTCAAGTCCTTGATTCATCTCATTGGCGGATCTAAGGATTTTTCCAAGGGGAGTTTTCACAACTTTTTTGTTGTTTAACATCGAGTAAATATTTTACTTATTACGAGACGCCACCAGTTTTATGTAAAATTCTACATAATTTGGCCCAGGCTACGGAATGCCTCCAGTGCAGTTAGGTTTTTTTTTCTATGTGCCACACCTACCATGACACGGGACCTCAGTTTTAAGTCTCATCCGGAAGACCCGTCATCGGTGCGTAATCTTTTGCAATACAACATTTCTCATTTTAATTTTACGAGGTCTAAAATTTCAAATTATATAATTTGTATGTCCTTTTTCAATTCAAGTTGTCGTATTCTATTGCACTTGGAGATTCTACTTTGTTTTCCATTACTACGTTTTAGGCAATTTCTAAATCCTGTAATCTTTATAATACTTTATATAAATATTCTATAAACTTACATTTCAAAATTGATCTTGTTCGTGTCATCAATATCAATGGCTGTCTTCTGAGTTTTTATTGTCTTTGTCACTCGTTGTCTTTTTTAACTACACAGAACTCCTGTCATGTACTTACGATTTGTTTATTGTTTCCAACTATGATACGATGCAATGTATATATATATACTTACAACATTGGATGCATCGATATAACATTACAGTTATTAAATAAACAAAAACATATATCATTGATATTCACCTTATTTCACTAATACATGTATTTGTGAACATGGATGTCCATCAAGTGAACGTTCATATATCAACGTAATAAATAATATAACTAAAAATAAAACAGTAGTATTACGTTTAAACTTTATATTTATACTTTGGTATCTGAGATTTTCTCATATATTTATGTACGACTTATTTGTATATATATATATATATATATATATATATATATATATATATATATATATATATAAATATATATATATATATATATATATATATATATATATATATATATATATATATATATATATATATATATATATATATATATATATATATATACAGTAAGCACTCCCTATACCACCACTCGTTCCAATGCCAAATTTCGATAACGTCATAAAATTAATAAAACTGGATTACACCATAATAATACCTTTGATTTAACACTAAAATCAGGTACCAAAATCTCTCACTGTTTTTTTCAGAACAAATAGTTAAAAATATCATTTATAACACTCGTTGATGCCGTCATTTCCATCGGAATGCAAGTTGAACTCATCATACGACGTAATGACACTATTTTTTTCAATGATTATGCTAATCTAAATTTGAATTAGCACAATATCATACATAGAGTACGATATGAATTAAAACTCGATCCAGTTTCGCAACTTACAGTCCCACAATTTATTGATATGAACAAGAAAGAATATCCCCCGATCAAGTGATTTCAGACGATGAAATAGTTGTAGTCGTCACCCAAACGAAACAAAAATACTTTGATTCTTTGGACGAGAGTCCAGAATTAATTGTACCACCGCCAAACTACATAACCGAATCTGAAGACCAAACTCTAACCGAGGCTACGATTTCTGTTGATATTATTGTTCGATATCTGGGGCATTATAATTGATATATTCATTTTTCATTAATAATGGCGTCCGTTTTTATGTGTGGAGGGAAGAACCCGGTGACAATGAACGCGGTAAGAGATTACCGGTCTTCAAGTCAACTGACAAACGTACTCACAAGAATAAGCTTAAGTTCTAGCGGGGCTCCAACCTGCGCTGAACGGAATAGAGAGTCCTCATGGTTTAATGCCCGATACCCTAGGCACTCGGTCATGGAAGCCCCTAGAGCACCATAATTTGACGACAGAAACTGACGTTACGATGTTTTGCAACACAGACATTAATCAACAGTATCGGAGAAAAATGCTTTTGATTTTTCTAGTGTTCGTGGCGTGTAGAAGTAGTCTGTTTTTGTAGCACATAGCGTGGACTTTGTTTTGAAAACATGTGGTTTACAATCATATATATATATATATATATATATATATATATATATATATATATATATATATATATATATATATATATATATATATATATATATATATATATATATATATAGTAGAAAAAATATTATTCAGAACAACACATTATTTTGATCATATTAAATAAAATTATACTTCTGTTAGCGCTTTCAGCCATAGCGGCTCTTCAGACAGAGTAAAATGTTGTCTAGTGACAAATATTATTAACTGTGACGTCACCGTCATAGTGACGTTCAGTGGTAGCTATTGCAGTTGAAAAAAGTTAAATGTTATTTCCTGTTTAGTTTTGGATTAAAACATTTAATAAAATAGTCTTCTTTAGCTTTTCTTAAATTTTCGTCCTCAGACCAAATTTTAAAGAAGGGAAACATCTCGAAATTTTCCTTTCCACATATCTCAAAATGTTCACTACACGGGCATTTCCTAGTTGAAGGGTCCCTTATCTGTTGTCTATGGACCCGTACTCGGTCGAACAGTTTGGTTCCGGTTTGTCCTATATAGTTTTCTTTACATTCCGGGCATGTTGCACAATATATCAGGTTAGATGTTTTGCATTCATTTAATGAGAATCAGCTAATTAACAGCAGAAGACAAGCTCCCAACTTGAAAAAACTGTTAACAAGAGCTAAATTCACATCGTACATCGATATCTACAGGGTGACAAAATGCGGAGATCCTCGGTGCGGAACATGTGCCTATATTGTGGAAGGCGAGAAAATAACATTCAAGAACGGGCAAACATTTAAAGTTAATGCTGATATGAACTGCAAAACATCTAACCTGATATATTGTGCAACATGCGGTAAGATGGCATAATATGATACATAGGGTGCAATATGAATTAAAACTCGATTCAGATTTAGAACTGACAACCCGACAATATGTTGACATGTACACGAAAAATATCTCCCTGCGAAGTGATTTCAGACTATGAAATCGTTGTAGCCGTTACCCAAACTAAAGAATGATACTATGAATGTTTGAACGTGATTCCAGAAGTAATTGTAGCCCCGCCAAAGTACATCAAAGAAACTAAGGTGGCAAAACTGTCATCGAAGCTACAATGGCTGTCGATATTGCTATTAGATATCTGGGCGGTCCGTTGTTAATGTTGGCGGAGATAACCCGGTTTCAATGTACCCGGGAAGAGACCATCGGCCTTCCGCAAGTATGCTGGCAAACTTTCTCATAAGACTTAGCTTAGATCCCATTGACGCTCAAATCTGTGTTGACCAGATGAAAGAGTCTTCATGGGGGCCCCTGGAGCACCAAAATTTGACGACAGACACTGACGTTACGGTATGTTTTGCAACGCAGACATTAATCAACAGTATCGGACAAACAGTGTTACTAATTATTTTTAATGTTTGTAACGTGTAGAACTAGTCTGATATATTATAATAATAGTTTTCATTTTAATTTTTAAAATACACATAATTGACGTTTCTGGGTTTTTTTAATCAATTTATAATTTCATTTCAGAGGCTTCTTAGAACTTTGATTGGTTTTACTTTTTCAAATGTATGGTGCCAAGAATTCCTCCCGGTTCTGATTTCATGCAGATATTGGGATCAATTACATGTTTACTCTGGCGGTGATATTGAATATGTACACTGTATTCTCGACCAGGATAACGTACCTGGAATCGTTTACACTGAATGGACAACAGTACCAAGTGGTATGTAAAATCAATCATCTATGTCTGTTTGGAAATCGTATTAAAATGAGATGCATGATTTAAAAAGAAACTTTTTACAGTTTCTCACTACTAAAGCTTTGGCGATTATAGGAAAATAAAATAAAAAAACCAATGTTTTAAACTCACTCATAACAATACTTTTCAATTAAGAACAAATTAATAACAACAATTTCAGTAAAACTAATGTATTCTCCGTGAGGTCTTATCGATATTTTAAGGATATGTTGTAAGTGACCTTGATTTTTCCGAAAGTTACAATGAGTGAGCTTTGGCCTGAAATCCTCGTTCCAATGAACATTTCTGCTATATAATAAGGTTCTGGAGAATAGTTAAAGAAATATGATGTATTTTAAATATATGATAGGGATATGTGCTGAGCGACCTTAACCTTTCAGGAATGTCCTTGGGTGACATTTGTTCGAAAGTCCGTTTCCACAGAAACAATTCTGTGAAATATGATACAATTTTAATTAGTACTTCAAGAGATACAAAATATTCCCTATTAGTCCTGAGTGACTTTGATATTTCTTAAATAACCTAGAATGACCCGTGTCCAAAGGTCCCTGTCCCACGAAACATTAGTGTGAAATATGATAAAATTCTGATGAAAGGTTTCTGAGGTATGAAGCCTTTCCCAACAGTTTTTGAATACGTGCTGAGTGATATTTACCTTTTTTTAATGACCACGAGTGACTTCTGTCTGACGAAAGTCATTGTTCAAAAGAGTATGTGTTTGAAAGATAATAAAATCCTGATGGACGGTTGAGGAAATATGAACTTGGAATATCTAATCCTTTACCGTTCAGATAATATCTTGAATGACCTTTGTCCGAAGGCGATTCGTGTGAAATATGATAGAATTTGTTAAATGGTTTTCGAGGTAAAATGCCTTTTTCGATAATTTAGGGATATATGCTGAGTGACAGTGATCATTCAGAAATTACCTTCAGTGACCTTAACCGGGAGGTATATGTCCAAAGGAACATGTGTGTGGGATACGATATAATTCGGATAAACGGTTTAAAGATATAATCTTGGGAGGAATGAGGCATTTCCAAATATTTCGGGGATATGTGCTGGGTGACCTTGACCTTTTAGAAGCGACATTACCTTTGGTCAGAAAGTCCTGTGAACATGTGTTGACAAATGATACAAATTCTGGTGAATGGTTTAAGGGATATGAGGCTTTTTCTCAGTATTTTAGGTATATGTGTTAAAAAGTCCCTGCCCAAAGGAACATTTAAGTGAAATATAATGAAATTCTGATCACTTCTTTAAAATATGTGAGTTCGGGAGATATGAGGCCGTTCCAAATATTATCAGGATATGTGCTGATTGACCCTGACCTTTCAAAAATGACATTGATTGACCGGTAGTCCCAAGGAAACGTTTGCAATATAATATATTACATCATGATAAAATATTTAAGAGTAATGAGCTAGAACGGACAGACGAGAGACATAAATTTTGTTGAGTAGCATAAAAATCAATTCGATGCAGGACATTTGCTTAGTTATATCGCATTACATGTTAATAAAACATTTGTATATATATATATATATATGAGCCAGTGGCTGAGAAAAGGGTCCTTAGGATGTAGCCTGTGAAATGCAAGAAAACAAATTCAGTTTGATGTTATATTTCTAATTTTGCAGAGTTTTCACACAAACAAAAAGGGTTGTTCTCAATACTGATCATTCTCATGTTGTATCTTTTATATGCACATGTACATGTTCATATTTCTGAAAACATAAAAAATCACAGTTTTCCCCCATATTGTACTAAGGGCCTTTTTCTCAGCCGCTGGCTCATATATATTGTAGTCCTGTTTCCAATTTCAACATCGTTTTTTTTTTCAAGATCAGGGATCGAAAACCACTATATACAACTAGTATCACTATATAACGGATAAAGGTCCTATAACAACCCTACATACACTCTCACCGTACAACTGTGATGGCAAGGCATATGGCAACTTCACAGTTGTCGGTAGGCGACATTACTATAACATTCCAAAAAGGAACTTGAATTCAAAACACTTCTTGAAAATATTAGATAACTATCAATCCGTTCTCACTTTGTTTGAAATACTGACAAGAAACTCGGGGCGAGAATTTTCATAATTTTATTAGATTCCGAAGAAGCCCAAAAACCCCTATAAACATCGATTCACTGCAGGGTCATCTAATTGTTCCACCAAGCCTTTATCTATTTCAGTCACCAAACGTCTTACACATATTAAACAAGGTCTTTAGAAGTATTGCGCAACGGCCTTCTCAAGAAGCGGATTCAATCAAATGTGGAACTTCAATAATTCATAAGAATTGTTGGAACATTTAAAGTCTCCAAATTTCCAACATGTTATGGACATCAAGTTTTTTTTTTAAATGTTTCGACCCTTTACACAATAATTTCTTATCAACACCTCCAAAACAGACATATTTTATACAAAACTCCTGAGTACACAAAAATGGAAAATTCAGATATAAACATTTAGTGTTAGGTCATGGAGAACCTTATTTTGTGAAGGAACACTCGGATTCCAATAACAAGTACACTTAGAACAATATTATTAAGATACAGGTGTTTCTAATAGACAACATCTTCGTGGTTTTGGGGGTACAAGTGTTCCAACAAATTGTCGACATTCCAATGGGTATCAATTGTGCGGAACTTATTAGTCTCTGCTCTCCAAAAGAAATGATTTTAGCTTTTCTGTCAAATTTTACCTACAGTCTATAAATAATTCCGAATTTCAGACTTACATCGGACAGATGTATCATCTTGAGCTGGAGATCAATGAGACGACAGAGAGCAACACATTTGCTTCTTAACTAGATTTACTCCTGTCGATTGGAAAATACTTCACCTTCTACCTTTCTGACAAGCACGAAGTTTTTAATTTCCAATTCATGAACTTCCCGTTTATAAGTACGCATAGTAATACCCCATCTTTTCAAACCTATGGCGTTTTCATTTCACAACTTATACGTTATAACAGGGCATGCTCTCGTTATGGATGATTTATTTTGAGACCGAAACAACTCGTCAACAAACTACTTACATAATGTTTGAAATAACCGTTTAAGCAGTTTTATGGTTGATACAAGGATCTTATTAAACAATATGAAGTACCCCTCTCAGGAATTTTAGATAGAGATCTGGCCCCGCTTGTATAAATCATCTCAAATATGAGATTTCCCCAAGCTTGAGTGACGTTGATATTTCCTCGACTGAGGAAAACTCAGAATCGGCTTGCATAAACATTCCTCAAAGACCTTTAGGAAAATCTCAGCTGAGGGAAAATTTGAGGGATTATTCATTGATATAAGTGGCCCAAAGAGAACTCTTTAAGTTCAAGAAAGCCGACAGCTACTTACGGGAAATTGATGCTTGCGCGGTGGCATCAATCTGATCACAGGAAGTGAAATTTTGTCGGTTTATTGAAAAGCAAAAAGATAAACAAATCATTTACATAGCTTGCCCTCCCTTGTTTACCTCCTCATTGCAGAGGGCAAGCTATGTAAATGATTTATGTATCAATATACTGACGGAATTTCAGGTTCCTGTGACCTGACGTTATGCTTGAACTTTGAAGTTTTGTAATTATGTTTTTCAGATAATATAATTAAGATAAGATAATTTTAATTTAAAATCCCCCAAAATAACATCAGTAGCATAAACTTTGCAGAACCTTTTTGCCGAATTAAAGTTTCTCGGAGTCAATCAGTTTTATTTACTTATAGAATGGGTCTCTGCAATAATTTTCGCGGACTTGTTGGTTAGGTCTGTGGCGGTTTTCCCACGTAGGGGATGAGATTTATTTACACTGAACGAGAATAAGTGTAGTAATTTTAACATATATTTTTAAAAATGTGCATTCAAATTCTAGATTGTCCCTTTACTTTTTTTAATTTCGAGGCACCCGTTTTCCCGTGTATTTAGGAGTTGTTGCAAACTAAGTACATGTATTTGTAAACAAAATAAACTCAAACTTAGAATTTCAACAGATTTCAGATTTGAGTTTGATCATCACAAAAATAACGAAAATTCCGAAAAATAGATCGACAGGATACTCGTTTAAGAAACCGAAATTCAATCACATGCGCGATCATTGATTAACCTGAAAATGGATGGCCAGGCGATTTGTTTTACTTTTTATCCAGTGCTGTGTATTTTATTTTATTTAATCTTATTCAGGTGTATATTCAACCTTTTGTTTGAGAACTAACCCTACTTGTACAGCTGCTGTATGTAGGTCTAAGCTGTCATATTCCCATTCAGTGGAACCGTGAAAAGAAGGTCAAATTTTGAGTGTCGGTGATGTCACATTTGATTTTAAGTTGTACATTTTGGGCCTGGCTTAGGCTAGGCCTACTTGCACTTCAAAGCTGGGACGGAAATCGACTTGAGTTGTCATCATTTCTCAGTCAGAAAAAATACTGAGATATTTATATCGTATTTCAACTTATTTTGGTATACACCATTTATGATTTTTAATGCTGGTAGCCCAGACGATATTAGCCTAAACAGTAGGCCTAGTTATGAGACCGCTATCAATAGTTTTCAATTCCGGAGAAGTCTAGTTAATACAAATGTAATTTACTAGACTCATGAATATATCTAGAGCTTTTTATTTTGAAACAGACTTCATCTATGCTGTATGAATTTATTTATCACCAATGTTTTTCAGTAATGTAATTTTAATGATATTATTTTTTCACATTTTGAGATCAGTGAAACGTTTGGGGGGACACATCAATTGACTTCAGTGTCCATTTGGAAAAAAAAAACAGTTACACAAATTAGGTATTCAAATGCATTCCACCAACATGAAACACGGTTAAACATAATCCAACAGTATGTAAGTGTATACAACATATTTGATTTACGTTTACTCAATGCACGCGTTCCATAAGGGTGATGTATGCCATGTTTGTTTACATGTTGAGGGATTCCTCAAACATTTGAGACTGCTATGAAGCTCTCTGAAATATTTGAGGAAAATCTCAAAATTTCGTTGAGGAAAAGTCGGATAAGAAGTTCTATACAAGCCGATTAGAGGCTTTTTAATTAGATTTATTACTTGGCATTTTATAATGCCACGTTTTTCTTTAGAAATTATACATTTATTGTAAATTGGAGTTCAACTGATCCGATACGCGACCGTGTCCAACAAATGAACATTTCATATACAGAGAAAGACTATACATTATTAAGTTATTGCCACAAGGATACCAGTAACTGTGAGCAGCGAGTAAAATGCTGAATTCCCTTTTCGATAGTCCTAGTTTAATCGTCTTTACGCATTATGACGAGGATTCATTACTCAATTAATTCAATTTACCTTGCTTTGGACTCCCAATGGCTGTGATCGGTCCATCAAAAGAATAGTAGCTAAAATAAATACCAAAAGCACATCATCTGTAGTTATATACATGTATAAAATAAACTTAATACTAATTCATAGCATAGCAGGCGATGGTCATTATTTAGAATAACAGTATTCTATATTCTTCTTTCAGGGTATTGTCCGATCTACAATCGCCATGCTAAACAGATTGATTGCAAACCTTGTAACAGCAGTATTGGGGATTGTCCAACGACATTAATAAGATCATATCAAGGAGTTATATGTAAGTTATATCAGAATGGAATGTCAACATACAGTGATTGTTATACTAAATTACTCTGTCACTATTGCTGCTTTTTAATTACAATTAGCAGGAATAGTATGGTTGTAATTGATAGAAACCCCTACATATAACGCAAAATTCAATAATAGTTTCAGATAAGTAATGACACCAAATGTTCATACTTACTATACCACGGCCCTTTTCACAAAAAAATCTTAAGATAACTTTTACTCTTAAGAGTAAAATTAAGATTGCTCTGGTTTTCATGAAAAATCTCAAGTGAATCTTAATATAAAAAAGAATGCCGTAACTTTAAGAGAGCTATCACCCACACTTAAGAGATATTTTTACTCTTAAGATTTTATCAATATAATTGTAAGTGTCCCCATAGAAAAAAAAAGATGAATTTAATATTTTGTTTGATATGAGCAATAGAATAGCTATTCACAGAGAATATATTTTAACAATAAAATTTGAGTATAGACAGATCTACGAGTCACTAAATATTGACCAGCCGTTAGCTCGCTGCCTTTTTCCGAGGCACTGCATCGTGAACTTAGTGGACATAACAAGGGTTTTAATTGGAAGGCGTATAGAAAAATAGCATGCGATTCCTCCCCGTATCCAGAGGGAATTTTGTATTTAGTAGGTTAATAAATCTGGGACTAGATCGATTGCATTGTGTTGAAACCACAGAAGATCTGGGTTACCATACTGTACTGTCCACCTCACATAATCCGTGAATCAGAAAAATAGCAATGATTTAAATTTTTTGCAGAAATTCGACCTAGAAGTCTCAAGGATTCTTTTATTTTAACTAAGGTTTGAGAGCCCTACCGTCCCTCTAAATCCGCCGATGTAATTTAAATATTTTCTGGTAATGATGATGATAGATTGAGTAAACTCGACTTCATTTGAAACACCCCTAATTTTCAGTTTGGATCGACCTGTTACATGACGTCAGAGTGCGTGACTTTAAGAATGCTAGGATTTGGTAGAGATGTAAACAATAGTGGCAGGGCTAGCAAATTTTAAATATTCTTGACTAAATCTATCATTATAGACCTATTAAAGGGTTACAAAAGGTATGCATATGTTATCTTATTATGACAATGTGTAATCGATATAGGCCTAGATTTCTATTCTAGATCTAAATCATTGCTATGTTTCTGATTCACGGATTATGTTTTCTGGATGGATATATTGACCATTATAAATATATTTGAACATTTGGAGATTGTAGGAGTGCTGATAACCCTTAGAGACTTCTATATTTCATTAATTCCAGCCACAGTTTACGATATATTAGAATTGCAATTGATAGGGGTGGGGATGATATCTAGGGCCAAACATACTTGATACATGATTATAAACGGCTTAGGGGTCTTGTCCTTGACCACTTAATATTGACATATATATATTAGGATGGATATCACACCTAAATATTTCTTCCCCTTTCTGTTTGATTTGTTTAATCATGTAGAATATTTTACATTTTTAGACAACTGATTTTTTTTCACTAAAGGTGTTACCCAGAAATTTAAATATCTAGTGATTGGCTATCGGGATACTTATTTTTTAAAACGCCAGTCTGATCCTACACATAAATACACTGAAGATGATATAAAAAACAAGCTGGGATTTCTAATAGACGATATATTTGTAATGTTCGGAGACGTGATCTTTCCACAAACTGTCGGCATTGCTATGAGGAGCAATTATGCCCATTTATTGGCACACCCGTTCTTTTATTCAAAATAATTAGCAACTAAGCTATACGACAAACGTGACGATTTCGGGTCCCCCGTCGTAAATTTTCCATTTTGAAGTAGTGATATCCCTCAGTCACCCGGTTATGGAGTTTTTATTTCATAAATAATCATGTATTCGAGGGCAGAAGAAGGATTTAGCAAATTAAGTTTATTGGGAGAAATAATCATGTATTTTCTATTTATATTTAGTCAGATGCAGACATTTTTACAGGCGACTTTGTAGTCAAGTATTTTTTGTTTGGTTTTTTTGTTTGTTTGTTTGTTGTTTTTTTTTATTATATTTTTTTGACTTCTTTATAAACTGTTTTTTATTTTCAACAGACACTGGCTGCTTCCAAATGTCATCTGTGTAAGTATTCCATTCAGATCAGAAATTCAACTATATAATGGTACTCTATTTTGTATCATTATTTCGTTTTACATATACTGAACATTAGATATAAATGTGCAATATCAAACCATATACGACCATTGAGTTTCTTTGAGTTTATATTCAGACGATATCTGACGATGATACATTACGGAAATAATAGACGTTGTTGTGACTTTTTTGCGAACTAAATATATTTAAATTTTGACCATTGTATCATTGATAAGGATATATAATAACGGTGTTATTGAATGTGCATGTTGAAATATTTGCACATTCGCTTTTGGTGCGTAAAAGGACCCCACAAGTCCGGTCTATTGCCGCCCGACGAACTCAGGAGTAAATATATGAATCTATGCTTTCAATAACCAATACATATCATGAGTTGAAATTTTGAATGTAGAGGAATGATAATAGATCAAATATGCAAAATATGAATAGATGCATTTTATATTGTTTTCCTTATTTTATTCTACAACCATTTCATGGACAGGGAACCACTCTTGAATGCACAGAAGTTTCCTCATGTTCCAGAACCGGATAATAAAAACATGACAGAACCACAAATGAATACAGATGAATGTCGATGTATTCACGGATCTATAAAGATAAGCCATGCGTTTGACATGTAAGAAATTGTTGATCGTTATGAGATAGCATGCAAATTGCAAATTTAAAAGAGACCTTTATTTTTATTTATCTACTTTTAAAGAAACATTAAAACATAAAATGTCAAACAATGTCGTTAGCTTTGATTTGATTTGAGTTTTACGCCACCTCGATAATTTTTCAGTTATATGATGACGGTCATTGTTTAATGGTTGAGGAGAGGACGGGATCAGAATGTATTCTTGAAGATATATATATATATATATATATATATATATATATATATATATATATATATATATATATATATATATATATATATATATATATAGATACTGATATAGGTAAGTGAGTACCTGTTGAATTTATCCAAAAGGGGAAAATATATAAATTACCATGATGTATGATAGACGATATGCACTTGTGAGGAAACATTACCCAGGTATGTCCATATCAAAAAAGGAGATAAACTATTTGATTGCATCGATTCCACACAATTTATTTGTGTTATATTTCAACAAAACGTCTTGGAAGAATCTTACTAACTTTGACTTGCATATTGTTCCCAAGACTAACCGGTTCCAAGAGTTTTTGGCATTTGATTTCGAACTGCGTACACGCTGTCCATTATTCCTGTGACTACGGTGATCTTGTGGTAGAGTGGTCAACTTGGGTTTGATTTTCGGACCCTTGTTATAATAAACACTTAAAATGGTATCGTTATACTTAGGTCGAACACACGAAATATGTTTAAAAACACAAGAAATAAAGTTCTAACACCCAGATGGTCTAAAAGACAATATAAAAAATATGTGAACATCGGACAGTCATGGATCTCCTGCAGATTCAGAAGTGAGATGACGTATTATGACGATTAGCTCGATCGCGAACGAGGTATCATTAACGGCAAGCGTAGTACGTGAAAAAATCGTTGCTGTATTATCATCGTTAGTCCATAGCGCAGGACATAATCTATGACACTTCACCTAAATCTGATAATATCTCCATATAAGTGGAACAGTTTGTGGAGTGTAAACCAGTGATACAACAAGACAAAACTACTCCTGTATGTCATGGTTGAAAACAAATGGCATTTGGTACAAATCTAAATGTTTATATCCCGATACATATATGGTTAGACGCAGTAAACAACATACACTGCTATCAGTTGGCCTGTCTGCTTTAGTTAGAAGTCGATGAAGACGGACACAACCTCACCAGTGAAAAATAATATATTCTCTGTCCATAACTGATCTATTATCAATTAGTTCATTATCTGTTTTCGAGCCAGCTTTATTTTAGAAACAGCAGACATTCATATATACAGTGCGTGATTACAGCACTTTATTGTATCTTTTTCATGACACAAATGGCATAGGTTTTATATCTTTAAACTAAATTACATGCTAAATTGACTGCTGAACATGTATATTAGATTTGGTTATTCAACTCTGTGTTGCAATATAAAATTATTTAATGTAATATTCATTTTTGTTATTTTTAGCACCTTACTGTTCATGGTTATCCTAAATACAACACTCATAGGTGTTTTGTTAAGAAAGTACAAAAACCGTACTCCTGAAGGTAATCATTTAATCTATCTATTGTTCTACCCAACCTTTTTATCGTGCCGTTGTATATCTATCTATCTGTCTGTCTGTCGGTCAATGTTCTACATTTTTCTAGATGCAATTTGGGGGTTATAATCATAAATGAAAAATATGTTTATGAATATTATTAGAATCATGTTTCAGATAATATGAATGAACATGTTCAATGCATAAATAAACAAAATAAGACAAACTCAAACTACTGGGCATATAGTCCGACTATCCACACTCGTTGCAAATGTTACATGGGGTCCTCTCAAGCTTTCGTTTTTATTCGGATTACCTCGATTGTTTTAATGTTTTTATTTAATAAGCATTATATTTAAATTGTCATATTCGATATGTAGCTTCAAAACACCTAAAAATTATGTGCATTTTGTATTTCTAGATTGCAATAGATCTGGCATATTCCCAGAAAGAAAAATTAACACACAAAATATGATCACTTTCAAAGGTCTACCATAAACCTACATAGCATAAATTGTCAGATAGACGCTCGTGGCAGTTATTGTTACAAGATACTTCACACACACGTGCTAAAAACACACTCATCCTGATTTTGCGAGAGACAAAAAGGAATATAAATCAATCAAAACAAAATCCTGTTTCGTCTGCAAATCCATGCTGATCACTAGACTAAAATTGCGCATCGATTCTTTTGTTTAGTTTTGGTAAAGGTAGGGTGGAAAAAATTATTCCATATACGTATACGAAAACCCTAACTACTCTTCTCTTTACTTTGTCATTTCACAAACTGTGTAAGCAAACCTCACGAAAAACCTTATTTTGCGAAGAAAGAATCATATTCCAATAACAAGTACATTGTAGACGATATCATCCATATGTTAGAATTTCTAGTGAACATCTCTGTGGTGTTTGCGGGAAAGGTTTTCCAGCAAATAGTCGGCATTCCAATGGGTACCAATCGTGCTCCTCTCCTGGCTGACATTTTTTTAATATCCATATGAAACGAAATTTATACAGTTTTTGCTCTCCACAGGAAAGAAACAGGTAACATTTCGGTTCAATTAAAATTACAGAAACATAGTCGACGCTCAGATTTTCAGAATTATCTCAGCATCATATATCCCGTTGAGCTTGAGATACTACTAATAAATGAGACAACAGAGAGAAACTGCTTATTACCTAGATTTACCCCTATCTACTGGAAAGGGCGGCAAACTTCACATACCTCTTTATAAACATGTGGCGATTTCAATATCAATGACCTCTCATTCCTGATTATTAATACCCCGTGTTATCCTGCTTATAACGTTTTCATTCCACAACGTATACGTTATGCCAGAGCAGGCTCCTCTTATGAATAAATGATTTATCCTGAGAGTCAAACGACTGGCCAATAAACTACTCATACAGGGTTACATCGTTGAATGCTTGAAATCATTACTAAATAAGTTTTATTATCAATACCGGAATCTTGTTAGAATTAAAAAAAAAAAAAACTCTAACGAATGTAACATAGTATTTTGGAGCACAGCACGACCATATACAGTGACTCCCTTTAGCTAATCAGATCTTAAACTGATGACGTTTTCACCGAACGTTACCTTTTCACCATTTGCATTGGGTGTGGCATGCAAACAGGAAACTCCATCCGGACACCTGGTCCCATCCGGTTTGGAGTCGCACTATTTCTTCATGTTGACACCATTTGCAGATCTAGTTTGTTGCATTATAATGGACTTTGATTTTCGATTATCCAGTGGTACTTCTACATTTTTACGTATTTACAATAAAGTTGAAGTAAATTGAAATACTCTGACAGCATATTGATAATGTTTTATATCTACGAAGCAGACTTCAATCAGAAACTGCTGAATAAAAAGAGGACAAAGTTAGCGGTGCCCTTTAATTTCACATTTAGATATATCGACGACGGTTTGTCAATTAATAATGGCACTTTTCATTCATATGCCAATGCGATATATCTCAGCGATCTAGAAATTAAAGATACAACGAAACCAAGCGCACACGCTTCATACTTAGACATTTTACTCAACATAAACACAGACGGAAAATTAACAACTAAGCTATACGACAAACACGACGATTTCGGCTTTCCCATCGTAAATTTTCCACATTAAAGTAGTAATATCCCACAGACAGCCGCATATGGAGTTTATATTTCACAAGTGATCCGATATGCCACGACGTGTACAACATGTGAAGATTTCATGTACAGAGGTAAACTACTCACTGACAAATTATTGACACAGGGGTATCGAAAACCGCGTTTAATGTCAACGTTCCGCAAATTTTACGGTCGGTATAATAGTCCTGTTTCCGACTACTCTATTTCACTTAGTGATATGTTGAGTTGCCTTTTCGTTGGCGGTTGTTGAGACTTCTGTACCATTTGTGACGAGGATACACTCCTCACGTGTTTCATTGGACTTGACTTTGGACTCACGGCCGGTGTGACCGGTTGTCAGGGGATGCTTACTCCTCCATGGCACTTGATCCCACCTTTTTCCAGAGGTCGTGTTTGTGCATTTTTACCTGAAATGTATCTATGTCCTGGACATTCTATTGATTTTTACCTGGTATCTGATTTTTATATCTACAAAAGGAGAAGTTTAATTCCATTTTGTTTTAATGGTTTTGCTAGTAAAACGCTCAAAATATAAGAGAAAGTCGGTTAAAGCATCATTTTGATAACTAATCACTGATTCTAAACAAGAAACAGCTTTGTTTTAAAATGGGAATACACAGAACAAAATATTTTATATATTTTTTTCAAGGTGCGGAGAGGCAAATGTTCGAAGGGCGATTTTTTAAGACAACACAGAAAACATCAGCAAACCAGCAAAACCTATTGATGAACGAAAGGAAGCAAAGGACAGTTTACTAAGAATGGTAAATAATATATATACAGTTAACCACCCTCTTGATGAAAATTTGTCCATACCCAGATTCGAATAATATCCATAAAATCCACTATATGTCAACTTATGTGATATGTGTTGTTTTATACCGGTTATATAGAAATCCTCAAAGACGGTAGGCGTCGGGATAGGTGACTTCTTAATTACACAGGTAGATGTTAATGTGTCAGTTGATTAGTTTCTCACTGTATTTGTTTCCGTTGTCTGTTTATAATTGTAGAGTATAATCAATGTTTGACGGTTTTGATTATTTTAAACTTATGTCATATTGAAAGAAAAATGCTGGTCCTCAGAATTTTAATATAACAGTAGTAGACTATTTACATTATCGGTAGTTACTCTCTCTCTCTCTCTCTCTCTCTCTCTCTCTCTCTCTCTCTCTCTCTCTCTCTCTCTCTCTCTCTCTCTCTCTCTCTCTCTCTCTCTCTCTCTCTCTCTCTCTCTCTCTCTCTCTCTCTCTCTCTCTCTCTCTCTCTCTCTCTCTCTCTCTCTCTCTCTCTCTCTCTCTCTCTCTCTCTCTCTCTCTCTCTCTCTCTCTCACTCTCTCTCTCTCTCTCTCTCAAAGATTTTACGTAACTTTTTACAGAAGATTTTGCGTAACATTTAACGTAAAGTTTTGGCCCGAAGTTACAGCTTCTGATTTATGCCCTGAAGCTACTTTCGTTTTCATATCTATAGTAAATACCACGATGGACCAGATAAAAAAATAGCTACAATGATCACTTTTTTACCATCCCCATGTTTCAAAATTTACCTGAAAGTAGTATATTTAAATATGTGTACAAATTTATAACAATTTGCATATAAATACCTGGATTTCAACCAAGTCATTCAATTTAGTGCCAATTACTGAACTTTTTTCATATTACTAAATTCTGCGACAGAAGGATATTAATGCGTTGTGTTTGAACATTTCAGTGTATTTGACAGCATCTGGAATAAAGGATTGTCATTTAAACTCCGTCAGTGTAAAATCGACGTTAACAGACTCCCCTGTTTTTTATATATCTGATCTATCGAAATATATATATATATATATCGTTTATGGTAATATCGCTTCATGTTTAGAAAATATAACGTAAGTATATACCGCCAGCTCCTGTCATTGGTTCACTTCCATTTTGTTTTATAGTAGTCATCTTGTGAATCCAGATTGACTCTTTGGAAATAATTCCAATCTCCATGAACCTTCTGCATATTTTAATCTTATTGAAGAAGAACTCGTATATCATACTAATCGAATGATCACATGATTCAATTGACCTACACAGTTAAATTCTGTTGAGACAAAAAAAAGTTTATTGATTCTGTCGACCATTTTATATTAAGTCAAATATACCGCTAAACCACCGCAAACAATTGTATTCAACAGGTTAAATTCGAATAATTAAAACCACAAGCCACTGAGGCATATCGCCAAGTTATTTGTTACATTTAAGTATTGATTTTTTTATTTAGAAAAAAATAAAAAAATAACTAAAGGAAACAGAATCACTAAATAACCTTTTAATGTTTACATCCTTGTCAGTTATCATAGTTTATACCAACCAGTACCTCATTCTGTCACATTTATTGTAGATTCAATACATGTAGATGTATCCGACATTTAACATTTTTGTATTTTTCTTGAGAATGTATTTAAAGATGTGTACAACGCATGTTAAACGGGCTCTACCTATGTCTTATATTCCTTGAAATAACTAAAGAGGAGATTTGTACATTTTTGCTGTCAGCCATGTTTTTGTGCACAGTTGCAAATGTGTCCGTATGTTCATTTTCTTTAATGCTAACCTCTGTCATAGTGGACCTTAATTTAGTGTCTTGTTTTGCTTATTCAGGTGCACTGTACCTTAAAAGAATATGTGAAATTGTTTCATTTTTTTTATTTTATTTTACACACACACACACACACACACACACACACACACACACACACACACACACACACACACACACGCATATATATATATAAAGTGATATTTGGCACCGTTAACACCATTTAAAATCGAAACTTTTCTGAAACTAAGATAGTTATTGTTTTACATTGGTTACGGCTATACTTTTAGATATATTATTTGGCCTTGTATGATACCATTTTATCTTTAGAAAAGATACATATTTTTCAAATTGGAGCTCAACTGATGAAGTCAAATTGACAGAAACGATATCGTCTTGAGCATCATAACTTTGGTGTTATGTTTATAATAATTATAGTGTTTTTGGTTTGAATGATATTAATTCTGTAATAAAACAGTGAATATATGTTATGTTTTATGATTGTATTTGCATATAATTTTCGTGGAGGCCTATATTTATCTCAAGAACTTTGTAATTTTGTCTTCAATGTATGCATATATGCATTTGCTTTGGCAGACCAACGCTTATTTTTGTGATAGGGGATATTGTTATAGTTAGTTTTAATTGTTTGTTAGTGACATTCATTTTATTGCTTTTCATATAGCTTAGATTTTGTTTCCCATGTAGGTAATCGCCGATCTTAATAATAATAATAATAATAATAATAATAATAATAATAATAATAATAATAATAATAATAACAATAATAATAATAATAATAAGGTTCCTTATCTTATTTTACTTTTGTGTATAGTTTTAATTTTCTAAATTCTGCTTTGTTAGTTTCATTAAGTTTAATTATTTCAACTTAGTTTTCATTATATGAGTTTAATTTGTTAGTTTATTTTTTGTTTAATTTCTGTTCTAAGAATTAAATGTAAAGGTTCAGTTTTGTATCATTTTTTTTCTGACAAACAAACAAACAAAATAATCTGTTGAATCAAAGTGATATTTGATATTTAAAAAAAATAAAACCATGTTTGTTTTATTTCCACTTTGGTTGATATTCCATTCCATATATCGAATAGACTAGCGTCAGAGGTGCTGTGGATTTTGTCATTTTTATAGAACCTGTGAGGTAGTAAAGGTTGAATTGATCTTTTGTTTTTTGATTATCTGTAAAGTTACTACAGAGTCACTGAGTAAGACCAGACTCTTCTCACATTTACTGTACGATATGTATGGCTCACTATACTTTTGTGTTTTATGGTTGATTGACAGATGACTGAAAACGTTTTCCGTGCATTTACCTGGGGGTTTGTACTTTTGTAAAAAATGTCTGTGTTGTCCCCCGTAAGTCTCTAGTATATTTATCAGTCACCAAATTCTGCTTGTAAGTGCTCATGTAAACGTTGGTGCAATATTTGTGTATATGTGAGGTTTTGGTGTATATAAGTCCAGTTATTTGGTAGATGTGAGAGAGTACGGACTTTGCATTGAACATGTATAATTAGCTTTGCGTATTTGCAATTTGTAAAATGTCGATACAGAATATTTCTAATACACGGCGACGGACGGCACTACAATATTAACTTCTTGTTAAGTCGCCATTATTTTTTATCCTTACTTAAACGTTCTACAGTAACCAGTATCTAATATTATTGTCATTACTTACGTTTTATATTGATTTTCTTTTCATATAGTATGTACAGCATTGTGAGTGTATTATTGAAACAAATTAAGATATTATGTAATGATGTAAAATCAAATATTATATAATTGTGTTTATTAAAGTGTACGGTGTGTATTAGTTCAACTATTAACTGTGTAATGTATTCTGCTAACAACGGAGAGGAGTGTAAACGTATATTGTAATACCGTATATCTTCAAAGTATATTGTAACACCGTATATCTTTAAACTGTATTGTGATACCGTATATTTTCAAACTATGTTGTAATACCGCATATCTTCGAACTATATTGTAATTCCGTATATGCATATTTGTTTCAGTATTTCGGAGTGATTATCATGTGAAATACATAGTGCACATTGAGGTTACAATACTATTTTGTATCATTCAATATACATTTTAGATCCTATTTGGTGCTATATACTTGTGTTTTCGTAGTGTATTCAGTGATACCGTGATATTAATGTATTCAGTGATACCGTGATACGCTAATAGTGCTATAGACTACAGTAGCAACCTACTATAGGTGATGGCAAGTGTCATGTGTGTAGCGAACTGTCCAAAATGGTGTTGAAAGATGGAACTGTGTAATTGAATGTGATTAATAAATATGTGTACAGTGAAAACTAATCTTGTATTTATTTGACTTTTGCGCTTCGAACGCATTTCTGTGACGAGGATCACTAGCTACTAGTCAATTCCCTTGACATGTCCATAGATGGTAAGCTTTTATTCACAGGCTGTTTTTAATTTCTAGTGCAAAGACATTATTACTAGGCTTTCATGCCAACCATTGACAGTTTGCCTGCCTTCTAAAAGTAAAATAATATTTTTCATATTTTCTGTACTTCTAAAACATGGTTGAAAACTTCACAAATATCACCATCGACTTAATACTTGTAATAAATAAAATATATTTTTCATCTTCAAAATCAGTTTGATATATAACAAATTGCTTCTCCGTCGCTATGTCATCTGTGGACTTGACCATTGGTATATCATTACACTTTTTTCATTAAAAATACTTCAAACATATAGTATAATTCGGACATATTCATCCAATGTACTATCTACTTGTACTTCAAAGTTTAGTGCGCATTCTGTTTTGACATTCAAAATATTCCGTTCATCTTATCTATATATCCTTGGTCTCTTATTATTATTATTAGATTCTAAAATACCTAAAATAATGCACCAAAGCCTAAACTATGACCTTCTTATTAACAATTGTACTATTGAATGATGTGTTCTTTACCCATTGATACCCTGATAGAGACATACTCAACACTTGAAAAGGATTCTTCAAAATTATATGATTGAAGTCAAGATGGGCCATTTTCGGATTATTCATTTGTCAAGTCTGCCTTTTTCATCAGAATTATAAATAATATATAGGTAAACTTATGAAGAGGGCGAAGGTAGTCATCAACAATTTTACATGTTCAGTTAATTCTTTTTCGGGATTCCGTCGTGTTGCCCCCAGCAGGGGCCAACACGGCAGAATCACCAAAGGGATTAATATTCAGTGTTTGTATCACGTAAATGGCCCGGTCATTCACTCATTATTTTAGATAAAATATTGAGTGGCTGGCTGTTTCCTTGGTGCTAAAACTTAAATAGAATCTATGTGGTATTTATTAGTCATAAATTAAGTGCACAAACATGTTTTTATGCTATATATTTCTCTCTATCCCAGCGTATCCATCATTTCGTGCAGTTCACGTTGCCAGAATAATGGAGGATATACAACCCTAGTCGTTATGGCCTTGTCTCGGTCTAAAAAATGTTTCTTATTGTGGTAGTTTATTACTTTTTGGGGGATGCGCTTTAAAGTAATGACTTTGCATTTCCAACATTTTGTTTATGTCGCGCGCAAATTCCCGATGTGAGCAAAACATTTACCGTTACTAGTACGGGTCCCCGGATGTAGTAGTATTAAAAAATGTGAGCTTATCTACATATATGAGGGCTTCGCCCTCTATAATTTATTGATTGGTCAAATATAATTATTCTTAAATTTCAAAGCAGTGTCTTTTTTTAATTTATCACTGCATATTAATTTAAATATGTAATGGATTTATCAATAATATTCTTTAGGTTAAAGTGTCAGGACAAAATTATAATGACCATAGATGTTTAAATATGAAATTGCGAACTGTTTTTCCTTAATGCTAAAATGTACCAGATGTGTTTTCAAGAATAAATTATTTTGAACTAAAAATTGTTAATATTGTATTGCATTAACCAGGGGAGTAAAAGTGTCCCCCTCCCATTGTGACTTGGTCATGTTCTCTTCTTCAGCTGACAAATAGGTATGTTGTATGCATAACACATTAGTTTCCGTTTACGCAGCAAATTAAAAATATTCCTTCGCTTGCCATCATTTTGTGAGCCCCCCACTTATTACGAAACCTTTAATTTGTTGTGCATGTAACGTGTACAGCATGAAAGCACCACATTCATATATAACATATGATACAAGCTGTCAAAACCAAAGCGGATTCACAAATTCATATTAACTATGTTTGCACAAATACCTTTATCGATAAAATGCATAAGCGTGACAAAAGTGATTTACTAGAACATTCTAATGTGATTTTGGCGTGATATAGATATAAATCAAGGACACTTAACTCTATCGCGGACAAGTGCATCTAATATGATTTCGACATTGTAAATTTTGTTCACAAACACACGACGTAATCAATTATAAAGTAAGGGTGCGTGCTGAAAGAACTGCATTTAGCTCGCTCAGTAATAAGAAACAAATGCGCTGATATTTTTGTGTAACAGGCAGAGAAAAATGGATGCAAAGAGAATGAAACACGACATAATACCAAAAATATACCCTCGTTGAAGCTCATACTAAGGATGATCCACTGTTTGATTACGTCATAGATACATTAGGGGAGAGAACTCTTGGAGTATAACAATATTAATTTTGTCAGCTTTTGCTGAAAATAAATGTAAAGAATCAATAGTAGATTTTCAGAAACTTTGATTGCCATGGTAACAGAATAAAAGCCCTTGATTGGTCAAAATTGTGATTTTATCATAGTTTCATGAAAACTGGTACTTTGGGGTATTTTCGTATTATGAATTAAATGACGGGTGTTATGAAAGTGTCAGTTGCTATGGTAACAAGATAAAGGCCACTGGTTGGTAAAAAAATCAGATTTTGCTCTTTATATCATATATTGGCAATGTGGCAATATTATTTCTTTAAAAGGGGGGTATTACTTAGCCGTGTATACTGAAAATGATCAAGGGTAGATATCTATTCCTTTTGTTTAAACAACATATAACAAACTGTATCGATGAAATAAACTTGTCAGACTAAATTTACACACATACTTATTTTACCATTGCTCTTTATATTGTGTTTTATAACACATTTTGGGGAAAACAGAGTGGGGGGGGGGTTGTGTGATACTACTAAGCCATATATACTGTAATCTAGTATGGATAGATATTTATTTCTTTTTATTATACAACTTATTGTGTTGTATTTATGGCTATATTTTCCTTTGCCAAAATACAATATAGGATACCCCAGATAGGCTACTGCTTTGCTAATTAGAGCTGTGTATGCTAAGAGTTTTACTTATATTAAAGAAAAGTAATTGGTTTGACAAAAGAAAATCAGTTTTGTATCACCTATCAATGCCCAAAATTAAGTTAGTATGTCAAATTTGATGGCGTCATATACAAGACCGTTGATTTCCTTTCTGTACAGTTTTGTATGGATATTACATATCAACGTTACATCAATGTACAATATTAAATAATATCGATAGCACCTTTTTTGCTTCAAATTAGTACGTTTTGGGTATATTAAGGGAACAAAGAAATTATTTTAAGCTTTGCACACATACACTTATAATAATTCCTTAATAGGGGACCATCCTTAAGAATGAAAACGTAAACAGTGGGTAGAAAAAATATATCTGAACAATTAAACTTCTTAGATGCCAATTTGTGTCAATACGACATCGTAAATAAGTATTTTCTCTCATATACGAATACATTGTAAATTGTGTTTGCAAAGCTACGACTCGATCGAATTTGAAGGAAAGCTAACTGCTAAAGGAACTGTGTTTAACTCACTCACGCAGTAATAAGAATTAAATACGCTGATATTTTGAGTAAGAGGCAAACTGACAGTCAAAGTATTAAATGTTTAAATAAACAAAATAATAGATACATTGATAACCAAATAGATAGATAGATAGTTATAGAGATAAACAAATAATTAGATACGTATATAAATGAATAAATAAATGTATTTATCGATAAATGAATGTATGGATAAACATATAGATAAATGTTTGTACAAAAAATAAAGGAAAACACCAAAGAGCATTGATGAATCAATTTAACCGTCAGAATGCAAACTGGCAACATAGTACTACTTGGGTATTTGGAAGTCCGGCTTTCAGTACTTTAATTTGATTATTTCGAATATGTGTACAGTTTAATGTTTGCCATAATGTGAGAGATAATTCATCATCTAAGACTGACATTGCAAAATTATAATCTCAAGTAAGACGAATTTGGTATTCCTGCTGCATGACACTTGGATATCAAATAGCAAAACAAAATCCATAATAATAAAAAGAAGATATATTATACAATTATGGACCGGGTTGTATCACAGTTTAATAGAACATTAAAGCTCCCTTAAACTGAATATGTTTAATGTGTAGTTAACGTCTGTTATCAATAGGTAATGACTGACTCGGTTCATTAAAGCTACATCAAAGCTTCATTAAACTACCGAACTTTAATGAGGCTAAGGGGCTCCAGTAATCAGTCATTAATATATAAAATAATAAGAACTCTGTATAAACAAGGACATTAAAACACAAAAAACATTTATATTTACAACTATGTTAACTATGCATATATCTAATACTAAGACAAGCTCACACAATTCTGAAGCGACACATTTGTTTACACACTGAGGTGTAACGTCATTCCATGTGTCACAGTAGTATTTCGTACGGACAAAATGCTTACAATACTAAAGTTTGCTTTTTGTGGTTGACCATAGTTTAATAGTATAATCAGAGATGCTTGTGTCAAAAGGTTGAACCCGGTGAATAAAATGAATAAATAAATAAATAAATGTATAAATTAATAAATATATCAAAAATCAAACTCACTTTTTAGCCATCCTAAAATAATACAAAGGTTTAATATTGTATAATTTAGTAAATCTAGAGGTCTGAGACTATGCAGATGATGTATTTTTCAGAGAGAGAGAGAGAGAGAGAGAGAGAGAGAGAGAGAGAGAGAGAGAGAGAGAGAGAGAGAGAGAGAGAGAGAGAGAGAGAGAGAGAGAGAGAGAGAGAGAGGGGCGCAGGTAGACACACATAGTATAGTAAATACAATGAACATAATACCAAAGTTATAGCCCTCAAGATATTCGTTTCTGTCAATTAGATTTCTTCAGTTGAGCATCAGTTTTACAAAAAAGGTACAAGTTGTAAAATACAGGGTCAAAACAAAGTCTTAATACACATTTACGTCCGTATAAGAGTAACCAATGTAAAGAGATTACTATCTTAGCTTTTGAAAAAATGTAGAAATGGTGTTATCAGTAAATCATATTTTATTATCTTTAAGGTTAAAGGTCACCTGGTACTACTCAGACTAATCTATATATTATGATTTCACAGGTTAAAAGTCAGTGATAGGCAAAGTACGTACTGGTACGTTATTGTCACAATGATGTCAGCTATCGCGTTTAATGTCAACATTTCGCAAATTTTACAATCGGTGTGATTAGTTTTTTTGCTATCATTATGTTCTACTAAACTAAATATTGTCACACTCGTTTGATAGTGGTCGTTGAACCACTTATACTGCTTGTGATGAGGGTTTGTCCTCATTTTAATTGAAATGTGATCCCGTTCTTGGTGTCGGTGAACATGGGATGTTTACTTATCCATGGTACCCTATCCCATATCTGTTCATGCAGAGGTTAGTATTTTTCCAATGTTCACCGGATTGGCGTTTAATACTTTAGTACCTGTGACTATATATATATATATATATATATTCATCAGCATACATACATAACCCGTTGATAAATGCTAGGTGATTCGGAAACTATGTTCCCACTACAACAGAATCATTGTAGATCTACATCATCTGCTGTACATTTCCTTTAGGCAGAGCTATACTTCAATGCCACCAGCGTATACACAGAATTCTAGATTGATTGAAGTAGGCAATCCCATATTTCATAATTTAATGTCATTATGACGTTATACCCATAATAATAAATTTGCTGATAATATAACACATGTGAATTCGAGATAAATGGTGAACATATATTGAAAGATATGTAACAAATTGTTTTTTATTTTATTATATTTCGCACTGCACAAAATTTAGTTTTAACTTGATAAGATTACACTGCACACATTATCCCCTTGTTTCTTTTAAAATTGTACATCATGCTTGTCGCTACTTAGGACACCTGAATCAATAATCATTTTCATGAACTTCGAGGAATTACTCAGAGAGCCTGGATTAAATTTACTTTATTTAAACTACGATAGCATTGATATTGAGTGTGCGAGGGGAAATCTGATGCAATTTTGGTGTTCATAATAAACAAATTCAGTGAAATTAATGTTAAGGATCAAGTTTCAATTAGTTTGTTCGGATAAACAAATCAAATACAGTGTTTAGTCCAGTTTTCTATGAATTTTTTTTTTGTCCACGAAAATGAATTTAATGTAGATGCTGGATTTTACTGACTGATGCAAGGCTATATATCAATTACACAATGTCGTATTATAGAATTTGCACATTTAGATAAAATCTTAAATGTGAAATGTTGTTGTCTGTAAGTAAGTATTTATAAAAAATAATATATATATATATATATATATATATATATATATATATATATATATATATATATATATATATATATATATATATATATATATATATATATATATAGGTCTACTATGTCATGTTTTATCTAAGATATATTTCAATCAAATTCGCTAAATTTGGTTACTCACATTTGATATAATGTTAGACTTAAAAAAAAACATTCGAATTATATGTTTATACGCAGCTGGCTTTTAGATTTAATAAAAAAAATAGAAAAAATCATGAATATAATTATTATAATAATTCACGGAATGTGAAGTGTGTTGTGCATTGTGTCATACGGCGTAATATAATTCTGATGTAAATCATTGTGACGCCATGTTTCACGCAGATTTAATGAACACTTCCAGATTTAATGACACATTATCTTATGAAGATTTAATGAGGGTTTCATAAAACGACTTTTAATATACCCATTAACTAATGTATTTTTATAACATAAATGAAGCATTAGTCTTACCGCTTCATTAAATATAATGAACCGTTGATACAACCGGGTCCTGGACTTTGGAGTGGATAAAAACCAATTTTGCTCGAGGCGATAGACGAGGTCAATATTGATTCCCAGGTCAATATAACACCATATACACACATATAATATAAATCCAATAACTGTTTATTATATAAATATATATATTTATGAATATACTAATCCTACAAAGCAGATAACAATCTGGGCCCGTATGTTGTATCAGTAATTAATGACTGGTTCGGTTCATTAAAGCTACATTAAAGCTTCATTAAATTTCCCAACGTTAATGAAGCTAAGGACCACCATTAAACAGTCATTAAATATATAAAATAATCAAAGCTCAGTATAGACAAGATAATTCAAACACAAATCATCATCTACCGCTACATTATACACAGAATAATATCAAAGTGCTAACCTGGAATGTCAACAGGAACTTAGAAGGTAAATTAAAAGACACTAATTTTGTTAATAATTTTGTAAATTATGACATTGTTTTTCTGTCAGAATGTTGGATCAAAGGCAATACAGTTTTAGATGAAAAATTACCTCCTGGTTTTGCTTTTGATTATAAATGTTTCCCAAGATCACGTGGGAACGGGGGTGGGTTAGTTCTCTTATTCAAAAAATACCTTGTCGATTTTTTACATATTGACAGGGTTATTGAAGATTCAGTCATATGGGTAAAGATAACTGAATTATTTGATTCTGATATTTTTTTGTTTTGCTTATATTCCTCATGAAAAAATGTATATTACAATTTATACAATGTTGATTTGTTTGAGTGTTTAGAAAATAGTATTGCGGAGTATTCCACTTTAGGCCATGTTATGCTTGCTGGCGATTTAAATAGCCGTATCGGCAACAGATGTGATTTTATCGATTCAGATCATGTGTCAGAAACAATTGTTAATACTCTGTCTGATATCTTTGTCTACGAATCGGACAGTCTTATGTCTGCACGTGCCTCTGAAGACACTAATGTAAATACATTTGGTCGCAGATTACTTGAGCTGTGTAAAGCGACAGGTTTACGTGTATGTAATGGAAGAGCTAGGGGTGACAAAACAGGACGTTATACTTTTTATAACCACCTTGGTTCTAGTGTTATAGATTACGTTTTGATAGATAAAGGTTGTTTTAGTCTTATCGGTTATATGTCAGTTTGTGATTTTAATGAATGGTCTGATCACGCACCTGTAACATTTACTATTAATTGTAACCATGAACTGTCAAATACTGAAACTATACGTGGTATCAATGAAGATAATGATGAACATTTTGAAACTGTGTACAAATGGAATAATGATGAGATGGAAAATTTGCGTAATGTTTTATGTGATAAAGAAAATATATTATACAATATTGTTAATGATATTACATCTGGTATTGTTAGCATCGATGAAGGTGTAAATACGTTAACTTCAGTTGTGAATGAAGTATTTGATTCATTTTGTAGAAAACATTTTAAAATTAATTTTGCCAAAAACACTGGAAAATCGTTTACTAGTATTCATACGTATAATGACAAACCATGGTTCGATGATCATTGCAAATTTCTTTATCGTAGATATATAAAATCTATACGGTCATTTAATACTGACCGCTCGAGCGAAAAACGCCACGTGCTTGTGGAGAATAAGAGGTTATATAAGACCCATGAAAATAGGTTAAAACGGTCTTACATTAGAACTGAGGGGAATAGACTTAGTTTTTTGAAAAAGTCAAACCCACAGAAATGTTTCCGTATCTTAAAAAAACGCACAACACATGCGCATACTAATCTTACTGTAGATGATTTTAAGAATCAATTTAGAGACATATTGAATGATAATGGAGATGATGGTCAGTTAAATGATATTAGCATAGATGAGTGTTGTTACCTTGAATTAGATTGTGATTTTACGGAAGATGAAGTTGTATGGGCTTTGAAAAATGCGAAATGCAATAAATCTCCAGGAATAGATCACTTATTAAATGAGTATTTTAAGAATTTCAAAAATATCTTTGCACCATTGTTAACTAAATTATTTAATTATATATTTCAAAATGGGTGTTTTCCAGAAATATGGTCAAAAGGTATTATTATTCCTTTACATAAAAAAAAGATGATATAAACGACCCGAATAATTATCGGGGTATTACACTTGTTAGTTGTCTGTCGAAACTTTTTACGTCAATTCTGAATAATAGACTTTTAGAATGGTCAGACAAATACAATATTATTTCTGACGCACAGTTTGGTTTTAAACCAGGATTTAGCACTGTAGATGCAGTGTTTGCATTACATAGTATTATTGATAAAACTTTAACGCAAAAAAAGAAATTGTATTGCTGCTTTGTTGATTATTGTAAAGCTTTTGATAGTGTAAATAGGAACAAGTTATTCATAAAACTGGTCAGATCGGGGGTTAGTGGTAAGATGTCAACTCTTTTGAAATCGTTATATAACAATATAAGCTGTTGTTTAAAATACAAGTCGGAATTTTCAACTACCTTCAATATGTCAAAGGGCCTATTGCAGGGGGAAGGATTATCTCCCTTTTTCTTCTCATTATATATCAACGATTTCGAAAATAATTTATTGTACAGCAACTGTGATTCTATTGAACTACGAGATATATCATTATTTTTATTGATGTACGCAGACTTATTATCGGAATCAGTCGATGGTCTGCAAGAAATGTTGAATACGTTACAAAATTATTGTGAAGATTGGGACATAACTGTAAATGTACAAAAAACTAAAGTTGTGGTTTTTAGAAATGCTGGTAGATTGAACCAAAATTGTTTTTGGTACTACAATAATGAAGCTATTGAGGTTGTTAACAGTTTTTCATATCTCGGTTTAACTTTGTTATATAATGGTAAATTTACAAGGACACAGAGTGTCTTAGCACTACAGGGTCGCAAATGTATGTTTAAAATTTTGAATATTTGTAATTCTAACTATCTCAATGTAGAGACAAAATTATATGTGTTTGACACGTATGTTAAAAGTGTTCTTAATTATGGAAGTGAAGTATGGGGTTTTGTCAGTGGTAAAGATATAGAACGTGTGCATACAGATTTTTGTAAACGTATTCTAAAGGTAAAAAGAAATGTACCAAATTATATGTTATATTCAGAATTTGGTAGATATCCATTGTGTATATCTCGAAAAATTTCTATTCTGAAATACTGGACAAAATTGTTAGATACCGAAAATTGTATTCTTAGAGCTATTTATGATTATATGTATAACCAATTAAATACTGATGTTAATTGGTTGAGTCATGTAAAAAAATTGTTGTTTAGTATAGGTTTGGGTTATGTATGGTTACAACAATTTGTTCCAAATCGTAAAGCTTTTATACATATTTGTAAAAATAGATTAAACGACATTTTTATTCAAGAGATGCAAAGTTATTTTCAAGAATCCTCAAAATGTCGTCTATACCAATACTTACCTGATATAACCATGTTACAATATTACTTGAGGAAGTCATTACTCGACTCTCATATTTATATTTTAGCAAAATTTAGAATGTCCGCACATAATCTTCTGATTGAAGAGGGTCGATACAGAGTAAATTTACCCCGTGAACACAGATTATGCCGTTTCTGTACTCTTAGCGATATTGAAGACGAGTATCACTTTATTTTAGTGTGTCCTCTATATTGTAATTTACGTATTATGTATATAAAAAGGTATTATTATGTAAATCCGTCAATGTTTAAATTAGTTCAATTACTATCAGCTAAGAACAAAAAGATGTTAAGCAATTTGGCTAAGTACCTCATTAATGCAATGAAGATTAGATCTGTACAATGAAAAGTTTGTTTATATCTGTCTTTTCTCCGATGCTTACCTCAAAATACTTTCACTCACTTGATCGCTACATCATTTATGTATATATTGTATTTATTTGTATTGATTTATGTTTATATTACTTGTATACTGGGACATGTATATTGTATGCTGATTGACCAGACGGTCAAAGGCTAAATAAACAATAAACAATAAACAATAAACATTACCTATATGTATGATCTGAGATCATCTAAGCCAGATCAGATGAGGCAAACTTGTTTACACCAAAATGTGACGTTATTTCCTGCATCATAGCACTATTTTGTGCTCGACAAAGGCTTACAAGTCTATGAGTAAATGTTACTTTTAGTGGTTGACTCTAGTCTAATAATAATCGAAAATGCTTGTGAGAAAAGGGTTAACCAAAAAATAAATTGAATAAATAAACAAATAAATGTATGAATAGATAAACAAATAAATGTATGACAGAATAAATATATCTAAAATCAAACTCTTATCTTTAAGCCATTGATTAGACAAGATTTCAAACTTTGTAGGTAGAGCAGAGCCTGTAAGCTACTACTAAACTCGCTCTAACATCTGTTTTTTTATCTGCACGGTTCACAGTGTCTTTAGTGTAACACAACATCCCCAATCATTATTTCAGGCTTGTTTTATTAATTAATTTAATTTGATTTAATTGTTTTTATATTTGATAAATATTTAATCGTCATGGTGATTTCCATGGAAGCAAAACAAACCGTGCCGTATCAACTTTCCTGCATGAGTAGGCCTGTCCATTGTAAAAAACATCTTGTAATGGTAATCTAAATAGTATAGGCAGGTTGAACAACGATAAACAAACAAAAATCTAGCGAGTATACGCTAAAATGATCTTGTATTTTTTCATGCATTATTATACCTCCCAAATTCCAAAACACACACACACACACACACACACACACACACACACAATATGTCTATACATGTATAATATACGTAGATCTAAGTCTTGTATTTGCCTTCAATCGGTTCAATATTTATTTTACTAGAAATTTACGGCACTAGAGAAGAAAAATAATAAAATACTTGCACTTGTGATCATGACACTATCATGATCATTTTAGCTGATAAAGTATTACAGACACAAGATTAATGGTGGCCTATGCAAATATATACGAATTATTTACTTACACGTAGGACGCCTGAATCATTATTCATTTTCATGAACTTCCAGGGCTTGGTGTGTAAAAGAGGGTGGTTTAAAATACGATGACAATTATGGATGTGATGTAAATGGGTGAATATACATGTTTTTATCTACATTTGTACATAGATCTAAATTAAGAATTTGACCACCAGAAGATAGGAATCATGTTAAATTACATCCATTTTCAAAGAAACCGAGATTTGATCTCTGATTAATTTCCATTGAGAGAGAATTAGAGTCTAAATCGAATTATAACACGGGTGGCATGCTACTTCTCACAAAGGTATAAGAAATTCAGTAATGCATGGAGTCTGTGCAAGGTAATATGTTTTACCTGTACAACCTATTTTTGGAACGAAGACCGTAATGTTTTGGATTTCGACTCAACCCGGATGTGCCACTTTACCTTGGTATATATATTTATACCGGTAGATGCTTCTTTTTTTTTTTACAAATTTATGCAAGATCATACCTCAATTACATATCGTCATGTTATAGAAATTGCGCGTTTCAATAAAAGTAATTGTCAAATGTCGCTATCTGTAAGTTAGAAATATATACATTGTTTTGTCTGACTCATATTCAAAACATACCTCAATCAAATTCACTAGATTTGGCCGCTCACATTTGGAATCGTATGAATCATATGGAGACATTTTTTTGATGGGCTGTACATCAGGAGGGGCAAAAGACATAAACATGATAAACATAAACAAACATTCGATATACTGTTGGGCATCAAAACTAATTTTGTATTAAATATAAATAGCCTAGCTGCCCTTTCGGTTAGATAATTTAAAATAAGAAAAATCCATTCATATAGCATTTATTTCATTTGACGGAACATGTTACGGCATTGTGACGTCACATTTAATACAAGTTGTATGGACAGTTTCAGATTTAATGACACGTTCACAATCAAGATTTAATGAAGGTTTCATACAAAAACTTTTAATGTACCAATTAATTAATGATCATTAAGGATTTATCGAAACATTATGCTTACTGCTTCATTAAATTTAATAAACCATTTATACAGCTGGGTCCAGAGTAATTCCAAAAATGTAAAAGGGATTTTCCATATTCTATTTTTAGAAGTGATACTGACTGATTTTCCATAGAATATGCAAATTTATTACATTTTTATAGGATTTATCAGTGAAATATATGCATTATTATTCACTGATATTTTCATGCAATTAAATTGTATTTTGATTGGCTCAATGTAAACTGATATTGTTCATGAACCCGATTAAAATTTAGTGTCAGACCAGTAATTAAAACCTAGTTAATTAATTCCGTTTATAGTTTGATAATTTTCAATTCATTGTTTCATTATAACCTGATCACATTTGCTAACAGTGACGCCGTGGTAAAAACTTTTAAACACGTACTGTAAATAACACGTAATGCATATTTAAAAGTAATACCCCACGAGCACACGCATATGGAGTTTATATTTCACAAATGATTCGATATGCCAGGGCGTGTTCAACATATGAACAGTTCATATACACAGGTAAACTACTCCATTACTCTGTTTCTCTCAGTGTAATGTTGAGTTACCTTTTCGATGGTGCTTGTTAAGACGTCTTTACTAATTATGATTAGGATTCGTTCCTCGTGAATTTCATTTTAATTTGTCTGGGGACACACAGCGGGTGTGACCGGTCGACAGGCGTTGCTTACTCCTCCATGGCATCTGATCCCACCTCTTCCTTTCAGGAGGTCCGTGTTTCTCCATGTTTACCAGATTTGTGCCTATACCCTGATGATTTATACGTTGGTAGCTGAAATTCTTTTTTATATCAAGAAGAGGTTTTAGTGCGAGCTATTTATAACACCGTATTAAAGCGATTTTATGTTTAGATCGAGAGGGTTTAAGTGGTCGAAAGGCTACGCACTCGTGTTAAATATTTATTCCACAGCCTCATTCGATGTAATAGACATGTTATTAAAACAATTGTCAAATGTCCTATATAATTTGAGTGGTAAAATACCGGCTTATCCAGTCAGAAACCATTTATTTTATTATACATAACACACACAAACAATGTCTTATTACTGTCTAATTTGGAATTAATGTGAAGGATATATTTTATAATGGAGTAAAAAAAAAATAAAGTTCAAACTTAGAAGCAAATCACTGAACCAAAATCATGATTTTCTCAAATTTGAAATATATGTCAATTGGATGTTTTAAAGAAGAAACGCTTTTTTTTCACTCTATGATCCGTGGAGCGGCACTGTAAGATTTTATTTCATTGGAGATAATGTATGTATGCCGTTATCCGCCATTTTTGTTTCGGATAGGTGCCTATCAAGTAGCGATTGTCAATATATAGCAGGAAATATTTTCGTTGAAATCTAATTCAAATGACCCATGCCTGATATCATGTCATGTTGTACATTTTGTTTTACACCCACCCAGTAACTTCAAAATTTATAACATGTCACCTGGATTAAAACAACTCAACATATATTTCGTAACATGGAATGAAAACCAACCTAGGCCTGTTACTCATGCGGTTAACAAATACATTAAAGTTTTATTTAAATCTGCCGACATCGCTATATGAGTTACAGAGACTAAAGACTGACGCCATTTTCTTGTTGTTATTTATTTCGTTTATCGTTTTCACCGCTCACTCTGCCATTGAGCCAACTGCCGGGTGTTAGTGATATGTATATACTTTTGAAGATGTAGTTTCGTATTCTAAGAATATGGCCAGTACGTCTTTCGAAATTAAAATAAATAACTCGAAAAACAAACTCGACATTTTCAAAACGTTATTGTGTACTTAAAGTGATATATAAAAACTTGGGTTGTCAACAAGTAACCGGTGAACCGATTACTTGTCGGGTGGTCCGATTATCGAATACTAAAATCCGTCCTCGGGTACTCTATCATGATTTAAAAATCACTTGTATTTTGCATATTTAATATATTTAGAAATAAACATGGCTGTCTGACCGATTTTACCCACCGTCTGCTCTCGTTAGCGACGTATTTATACAACAATTGGTGTCTTTATACATGTCACTTGGTTTAAAAAAGTCACCAGGAGTTGTTTGTATTCTATATCTGGGGGATAGAAATATAAATCTAATCTGAACTGTTTTCAGTATATTAAGATAATTGTCTTTAATGGCAGTATATATGCCAATATATATGTTAAGTTTAATGACTTATTAAACCAAAAAAAACACCGACATTTACACCTTAAATTTAGAAAGCAACTTAATGTACATATCGTTCTACTTAAAAAAAAATCATTGAATAAAACAATACATTCCTGAATCCAAATAGGGAACCGCATTTACGCATTTAGATTTGGCTTAATTTATTACGTATGAAAATAATCATCAAAGATGAATTACGTCAAGAAAGATTTTGTCTTGGTGTTTGCAAAACAATTCAAAAGTGGTATTTTTGAGGGGTTTTGGGTGATTTCAGAAAAAAGAAAATTTTTTTTTTATCTAGTTTATGATTAAATAAACTTATGTGCTTTGTACAGTGGCTGATTTGTGTCATTTTATTGTTTCCACCTTTCAACCCGAAAGAACGACATTTAGTTCTTCTTAATAGTCGACCTTTCGTTGTATCGCTCAGTAAGGACGAACTTTTATTTCTTTATCATCGACCTGTTGTGCTTTCGCATACAAGTAAGTAGGTTACATGGGGATAGCTCTCTGTCTCTCTCTCTCTCTCTCTCTCTCTCTCTCTCTCTCTCTCTCTCTCTCTCTCTCTCTCTCTCTCTCTCTCTCTCTCTCTCTCTCTCTCTCTCTCTCTCTCTCTCTCTCTCTCTCTCTTTTTCTCTCTCTCTCCTCATCACTGTACATCTTGGTCAAATATATCAAACTATAGTAACTTACTATTCATTGTCATTTTGGATTCACTATTTTGGACAATTTATATTTATAATTATATGTTATGAGTTACTCTTCCATCGTTGAGGATTTACAATAAAACGGGTCAACTTATACAATTTTCTTCCTGGAGTTGTAATTTGATGGACCACTGGAATTACGGCACCTCTTATTATTTACGGCCCACAGCTCCAAACACACCGACTGTACTTTTTCGCCAATATTTCCCGAACCCGTCCGTTACAGCGGGTACGGATCGAGCGACAACATCTACGACACGACTTCCTCACAAACGACAACGTAACACCCCGACACAAAACACCTCTTATTATTTACGGCCCACAGCGCCAAACACACCGACTGTTCTTCTTTTTCCGCCAATATTTCCTGAACCAGCGGATACTGCTCCAGCGACAACATCTACGACACGACATCGTCACAAACAACAATGTAGCACCCCTTAACAAAGCGCAATAAAACAACGGAATGTCGACTCTAATGAGAAATAAAATCTCGACCTTTCTATGCGTCACAGCGAAAGATCTACGATTAGTAAAAATGAAATCTCAACTCTTCGGGGCCAAACAAAGGATTTTTTTTAAATGCGAAATGAGAAGATTTTAGTATCGCTAATTAACGACCAACATTGTCGTCCTTTCCCAAAACAATCCTCGTTGTTTCGTCCTTTCGGGGCGAAACCACGTACGATCGCTAAATAAATGAACAAAAAATTCCTCTCGAGGCAAAAGAACAAAAGGCTGACAGTTAACTCGTTCACCACTAAATATTGAAATGGATTGCTTTATTCTACTGTTTGGACCACTTTATTGTGGTCTATAGGGCTAAACGCGTTAAGGAGTACAAAATGTCCTTTCGGAGCCTATGGTAGAAACAACCAAATGTCACAGATCAGTTTTTGTAGTTTCGTTATCACATGGTTAACATACTTTTATCGAATTGAATACTATATACAACTTTTAAATCTCTAATGCTACACTTTTGCATGGGTACGGCATATAATACTGCATATACCTTATATAACAATTTCGCAATAATTTTTGGGGGATAGTAGTTCCTTTTTCACCTCCATGATCTTTTAAAAGATTGTAATATGTTGTTTTTTTTTTCATTCGATCTATTCTTTATAACAGAAAATTGTTATGAGTTATGAGGCGCAATTCATTTTATTCGTTTTATTTCAGGGATTTTTTAAAAAAAGAGGCTTGTATCCTTTCTACAGCTTTAAATGTTTACTGCCAAGACATTATTCCGGTGCAGGTATTAGGAAAGATTAAACATTTACTCTGACGGTGGTACAAAAGAATTACACAGAATTATTGATCAATATAAAGTACCTGGGATCGTTTACACTGTATAGACAACAGTACCAAGTGGTATGGGAAATCATAAGTCATGTCAATTAATTGTTATTAATGTAGCATTGTTCAATTTTGATGCCTGTGGATTTTGTTGCGCAAAAAAATGCACAAAATTATTTTCTATTTAATAAAGGTTTAAAATCTTCTTTTGCTCTGCGAAAATTTTCGTCATTGTTTTTTATTTTATAAAATTTCCCCTTTCCGCACTCGTCTAAGTGTTTAGAGCAAGGTGTGTTTCTGATATATATTTGTTTTAATATTTGTTTTATTATAACACTCACACTGAATGCTCAAAACGGGCCATTTTGAGATATTAAAATCATAATAACTTTTTTATTTGTAAAGGTATTAAAACAATTTGAACACCATCTTCCTTAGAATGTTAAGATCTAGGCACCATCTGCACATTTCTTTCCGTCGCTCTCTTCCTCTTCCCATCTGTCTCTACTGATATATCTTCCCCATATGTCTTATCTCCATCGCTATTTTCCTTTTACAAACTCTAATCTTCCAACATCACCATCTCCCAATCTCTCTCCTCTCCATTGTTCTGTCTTCCTCTACCGATGTCTCTTCTCCTCATCGCTCCATCTCCCCATTTCTCCCTCTCCTCTCCCTATCCCTCCCCTCCCTGCCCTTCCCCTTTATTATCTCTATCTATCTCTTTGTCTCACTCTGTCTATCTCTCTCTGTGTCTCTGTCTCTCTGTGTCTATCTCTCTCTGTGTCTCTGTCTCTCTGTGTCTCTGTCTCTGTCTGTCTCTGTCTGTCTGTCTCTCTCTCTCTCTCTCTCTCTCTCTCTCTCTCTCTCTCTCTCTCTCTCTCTCTCTCTCTCTCTCTCTCTCTCTCTCTCTCTCTCTCTCTCTAAAATTAAATAAATTAAGAACAAAAATACTTCCGGTTTCAAACTCTAACAATAACTGGTCCCGTTACGTGAAATTGACCCAGATACGGGAAGTTACGTTCGTTTGTAAGATATTGATAATACACTAATATAGTAATTAATACTACAGCTAACGGTTTGCTTATATCTAAATGTCACCTGACCCCACATTTGTATTTTCAAAGGCCGCATGTGTTCAATTTTCACCTACTCTGTACATTGTATCCCGAGCTTTCTATCTATTAATACATTTTAGGGTTGGTTTTATATAACATATCTTAGTTTTATTTCATTTCCACGTCAATCTTTTCACAATTACAATAAAGGCCACCGTAAAGGTAATTTCTTCTTGAAGTCCATTTACCTTCCAGGACCAGATAATTACTATGATATTTTATACATAAGTATTCAATGGACCTTTTCCTGAATCATTTCCAACGATTCTTCACAGTCCATCTAGAGTACATATTGAAAAAAAAATTAACACATAAAACAAATGTAGAATTATAAATAAGTAACCTTGCATCCCTATACGGAAATGATGGCAATTCATCATTGCGTGTCACACGTTGATATATTTTGATGATGCGGAAGTTGTCAAATTCTATACTTGCCTTTGTAATAACAAAATGTAAAACTATTGTGTTTAAAAATATTGACACGGACTACGATGTGTTATCAAACCCTGAGATATGGAAAATACACCCACTTGTGATGTATATCATAAATATTAGATTAAAGTGTTATATAAATATAGAAAAGTACAACGACTGTATACAGCAACTGAAATAACCTGTGTATAAGGGTCACCTGTAGAAATAAGATTACACAATATTGTGAGTAAACCTCGTCTACCGCAGGTGAACTTTCTGACGGTTACCATTACGTAACAAACATGTGTGAACTTGATGGCAGATCGTGGCAATTATATTTCTTTATATAATTATGTGCCTCGCTAAAGTCACATTAATGAGTAAAACCTAGCTCTTTTCCGTGATGCTTCGTTATTTTCCACATAAACCTAGTGTTACCCACTTAAATCTTAAACGTGTAATAGTTGTTTATTTTAGTTTATTTACATTTTTCCCAATTTTACGACTTGTACTTGATGTACAACAACAATTCCTACTATATATAACTACCTATTCGCCATGATTCGAATTAACTCGAGACATGTTAGATTTGACAGAGTAAAAAAAAGCTGGGTTTACCGCGCTAAAGTCACAATCTGAGTTAAACCAAGTGGTTCATAATAAAATAGTTTTAAATGAGGATCTCTAACTTTTGCTAGTGAAACACTGGATTTCATGGAGGAAAACAATATTTTTGCAATTAATGCAAAGTTGCTATATACAGGGACAAAATAGAAATCAGTATAATATATCAATATATATATATCAACCTGAAGCTATTTAAACCATGTCCTTCTGATCAAGACACCTTTATATTACCTGAGTATAATAAATTGTTATTAACTTTTAGCAATATCTTTTCACATGACTTACATCTATCCAAGATCTGCAGAATTAATTTCAAAACATTTTGTGTTATTTACTCAGATGGTCATAAAAACCTCATGGACGCCTTTGTTTTGTTGTTGTTTTTTTTTTTTTTCTTTTTCAAGTGTGATATAGAGTCATATCGTAATGGTTAATAGCATTAACACTTTGAACTGTAATGTTTTATCTAAAAATACATCAGGTGTAACTCACCATGTCATATACAAGTGACATCACTTTAACTTTTATTGTCCGGACACAAGTCGACATTAATGGAAAATGCTATATACTTTAAACATGGAAATTTGTCTGTGCCTGTGTGTGTGTGTGAGAGAGAGAGAGAGAGAGAGAGAGAGAGAGAGAGAGAGAGAGAGAGAGAGAGAGAGAGATAGAGAGAGAGAGAGAGAGAGAGAGAGAGAGAGATATGGTAACTTAATTGCTAACTATGAAAGGAGTATTGGCAGTGGTTTTACCCTGTTTTACTACTTAGATTGGTATACAGTAATAAACAGAGATATGCACAGGTATAGACATTCTTGAATTCCTATATATTTTGTGAAAAGTGTTCGATAATTGGCACCTTTGTAATTGCAATTGATTAACAAACGTTTACTCTTTGTATATGAATACAACACTAGTACCGATGCTGACCTTTTTGTCACAAATATATCGGAATATACGCCGTCCATGCCAGTGCATAACAAGTAGTAAAAGTACAACATCTGGAAATATGATTTGGGGATACATATAGGTAATGCCCCCTTAAGTAAACGAAATTACAAATATAGTATACACATATTGTTTTGTGTCCATAGAAATATACTCCAAACCTAACATTTGCAAAAATAATTTGAACTTCATGTAGTATCGGTATTGTCCACGCTTGTCATTAAATCTTATTTGTAATATTTATCTTCCAGTTTATAGCAACATGTCTTGCAATGTGAATTCATATTTGATGACCCATCATGATTTCCTCTCTACATCAAGTCTACAGATGGCGTTCTACATTGTTTAACCTTGCATGAGATGAGTTTTCTTCATGTACGTTACTACTAGGCTTTGTTTGACCGTTAGTGTTACCCACCGCTTCACGTTTTGATTTAGATTCCGTTATTCTCAACGTGCAATTGCGTCAAGATGTAAAATAGTAGATGTCTTCTGTTGAAGTTGATACACTTCTTTTCCTCTAGATATCTCATTAAAATCATTTGCAAATGTGTGAGTATGTGAACATCCAGTGTGCAATTCGCAAATTTCATCATAATCAGATTCTTCTGTAATTTTATTTATTTCAACAGCTTCAGATCTCGCCTCCTGAGGTTGTTGATCTAAATAGATAAAATAAAAAGCATTGATTTAATCCGATACAACTAAATGTTTTCATTTGGAAGAGTACTTATTTTTAAAACACGAATTCAAATGTGTCAGTTATTATGGCTAGAAAAACCCTAATTTTGAAGACTGTGTTTTGAGTAGAATAATAACAAGACAGATAATCATAATATTGATGATGATAGAAATACTAGTATTTGAAATAGTTATGATCGATGATTAGTTGATTATCGATCATATGACTACGTAAAAGAACTTCAGAACGAACATTGTAATTTTAATTTTATTCTGTCAGTCTAACACTGTGTGGCCATAATTTCTTGCCGAGTTTCTATCAACAATCTGGTAAATGATTAACCCCGGCCCTATTGTCCACGGTAGAAATTTGCCAAATCACAAGTATGATTGAACGGAACTGCAAATTATAAGTCGATATTCAGCTGACGTTTAGGCGAATGCTCACTAACAGTAGCACATGTCACAATGTAAAGGGTGATTGTTTTTTACCAATCAGCTGGCTACGTAAGTCTTAGTATGGTGTTTTTTTTTCAAAAGTAAGTTCCTACTTATAAATCTCACCGTGTTTTCATAGTATGCACTGTCTTAAAGACATTTTTGATAGATGTACACCAATCCTTTACATGGTTTCGTATAATTGTCAAGCAATGGTATTTACAACTTTTAAACGTATTAATCCTCTATGTGTGATTGCGTTCTAGTGATGATTTATATCTGTTTAATGACGATTTAATTAAACGCTATTTTTTATTATAAGGTCACAAATATCAGTATTGATATTCAAATTGTAAGATACACACTTACATATTATTAATAGACAGATAGTTTTCAGTAAAACGTATTAGTGTTAAAAAGGTAATGAAAGTAGTAAAAGTTGTGGACGAAACTAAAACGTGCATTAGTTGTGTTTACCAAAAAGTTTATTTACATGTTTTCCAATTTTACTACTTGTACTTGATAGAGCTATACACAGCAAAAGCATTATTGTATTTCTGTTTTTTAATAAAGCAACGTCCAGTGCGATGGTATATATCAATTTTTGTTAATGTATATAAAGTTTCGTGGTAAAAAGAGGAGGCAACACAGCTAATATTCAAACAAACCCTGTAAATGCAAATGTTCATGAAGGTTTTTTGTCAATTTATGCTTAACACTTTCCACCCCTGAAAAGCAAGTTGGTATTCTCTTTTCTATTGTTAAGAGCAGTATATTAAGGCTTGTAGGATTGAACGGGTTAATTATTTTTGTATTGGATAATGTTCTATATTCCATTAATATTAAAACATATATCACTTTGTTCATCGTATAAACAATAAAACACTTACTATCTTGTGATTCACTTTCTTGGTCACTGGTTTTCCACTTCCTGAATAATCATGAACAAGAAATATATATTAAAACCAAAGATGCACGTGGGAAAGCAGTTTAGGTACCGTGATTAACTATGATTTGCTACATGTTTACAAAGATGTAAATCATACTGAATGAAGACCAAGTACAGTTAATATGAACAATAAGGGAAGCAAAACAATTTAATACATTTATAGTTTCACATCGGAAAGTTCACACATATCAAGGAGGCATATCTATATTAGTTAGTCTATTTTGTAGAAATGTTATCTGAGATATATTTTCTCGGTGTTGATGATTTGTAAAGGAAAACTTAATAGACGCTATATTTTCAGAAAGACAAAATAATAAACCTTGTCGTCGACTGTGGAATTTGTGACCCCAGAAGCAGGTTTACAAAGCCTCGAAGGGACTTCGATAGTATTCTGTACATCTCTGATGTGCAAACTTAAGCTGGGAAAAGCCATGGAACATTCTACCGGAATTGTGGAATCATGACCATGTAAGAGGAGGTTCTCTAATCAATCATTAAAAATGAAAAACATGTTTTGAGGCGTAGAAGTATAGACTGTGTTTAATGTAAGAGCTAGTAAGATTGTCTTAAACATTAAATTTCTCCTTTTTTGCAAATGTTCAATTTTGGTGATATGTTCACAATTGAAATTAGACGCAGCTCAAAACAAGCAGACCAACTAAGCATAGCTAGGAATTATTCTAATACCAGTGTGTATGGACTGTCAGCAGTATCATCACAATTATTACAACTCCCAAAGGTATACCAAATAGTTGATACCAATATAATCCGTCGTTATAACCAGGATATTTTGTTGTCTGCTGTTCAGTACTAGTAGTATCAATTATGTCAGAGGTGCCTGGAGTTTAAAGAAAAATATTAATTTAACATTTATATTTAAAATAATTGCTAGGTTTTTAAATAATAAAATAATAAAATAATTTTATAGGTATACAATAGGCAGTGAAATAAATTCATTTTTTTTATCAAAAAACATGTGTACCTGACACGGTTACATTCAAATCCAAATGAACCTTTCAGAAATATACATCCGTATTAAATTCGATTTCCATTGATCACATATTATTGTCAGAATCGAGTGTCCATAGCGTTGGTATTGTTAATAATCTTTGAAATTAATATTAGTAAATATCACTTACTCTCAGTTTTGTCCTATACACAACCCTCTCGAATATCACATATCTGGTCAGTTGTACATTTGCATGTTCCCTTGCAAGACAGGCCATACTTTCCATCCGGGCATGGTAGCTTACATTCCTCACCAAACCACCCTTTCGGGCATTCTTAAAAAGTATGGTTTTATTAAAGTGCATCCCAACAACGAAAAAATAATGTAAGAGTTTGATACAAAAATATATTTGTCGAAAATCTGAAATCGATCCGACGTATTGTTTCCGAGATATAGGACAACAGTCAATAGAAGTGAGTAAGATGGTGCAGTGATCTGCTATATCATTTGTTGAAATGGTCGGTCGTAAATAGCCTACAGTGATACAAGTGCTGCGAGATAACATATTGGGGGATTCTAAACATGGTCATGGTTAATTGCTGCCTTGTACTGCGGTGCGGAAATATATCTGAAACTGGAAACACTGTTTAAAAATGTCCAAACGTTAAAAAGACAAGGCAGTTGAGGATAAGACTTGTAGAATTCTCATGGGCTGATATTTAAATCTTTTCGGTTTCAGTTTCTTTCTTATGAAAGGTCAAGTATAAAGACCTGTGAGTGGTTTTTCCTTTTTATACTAATACATTTGCATTAAAAAGTATTTGGTATTATAAATACTTGCATTTTCTGTCATATTATTCAAAACAGTTTCTACTTTTTTCTATTTTTTAAATAACCTATGCTTAGAAATCAGAACCCCCAAACACTACTAATCTTTTTTGTCAGCCGTAACATTTCTTCAAATTATATGTAAGATGTGTGCTTGTTGTTTTTATTGTTTTTTCTGAAGACAAATTGATTAAGTAACGATCAAAAATTAAAAAAACACGATAACACGACGAATTAGATTTGCAAATGATCTCAACATGAAGAAGATTTACGA
>BROG01001342.1:0-69513 GCA_030159075.1 Atrina japonica | reverse complement strand
TTTTCTGTTCAATTAAGATAGATCTATGATTCCCAGGATCAATAACTCTTTTTTTCTCCAATTCAATTTATTACCAAACTCGGTATACCGCCATAATTTCTAAAGAACAAAAGGTAGCGGTTTGTCGAGAATTGATTATACAGCAGAGCGTTGCGTACTGTATACGTGGTATTTTACGCGTGGGATTAATTTACGCTGAAAACTCGTCCTTCGTCAATTTTTTTTTTTTTAAATTGCCCAAAATAAAAAGTAAAAACATAAGATGAACTAATCACCCGAAATGACCAAAGTAGCAGAAAATTGAAATATCCGACTTGATAATATAAATTTAATAATTATTTTTACGAGACAAACAGTTAGCATCTCGGTTCAATTTTACTTACAGATATATCGAAAACACCCTGTCAATAAATAATTCAGAATTTCAAAATTACCTCGGTCAGATATATACTGATTAGCTAGATACCAATGAGAACAACACGTCTGCTTCTTACCTATATTTACTCCTGTCGATTGGAAATGACGGTCATATTCATACCTCCCTTATGACAAACGCCACGATTTCAATTTCTATATCACGAACTTCCCATTTCTAAATCGTAATATTCCATCTTCTCTTGTCTATGGCGTTTTCATTTCACAACTTATACGTTATGCCAGGGCATGCTCTTCTAATGAATGTTTTTTTTTTCTGAGAGCGAAACAACTCGCCAATAATCTACTTACACAAGGTTACGTTGTTGAACGCTTGAAATCGTCGTTTAAGAAGTTTTATGGTCGATACGGGGATCTTGTTAAACATTATGAAGCCCCCCTCTCAATAATATTAGATACTATTCTTGAGCACGGGTGTGGCATGCCAGCACAGGACGCTGACTCCTTCCGGACACCTGGTCTTAATCCGTTTGGGATTCGCAATTGTTCTTCATGTTGTGACCATTGCACATCTAATTCGTCGTGTTCTAATGAACTTAAGCTTCGATTATTAATAGGTACTTCTTCATTTTGACTTTTTACCCTTGAACAAGTTTCACGTAAGGTAGTAACTTTGTCCGCATACGTAGACGTAATATTAGACGTAACTCTAGTTACAATTTAATTTACATGTGTGTAATGTCAGTTTCAAAAAAGCTTATGCATACTGTATCCTACAGTATGCAACGTGTAAATTTATTAGTAGTTTGGAGGAGACGTTGGCTCAGACGAAAGTTTATACGTAGAAAGAAAAAAACCGACTTTAGACGTGAGTCTAGATTTACGCCTACACGTAAACTTACGACCTATAGTGAAACTGGCCACTGGTTATTGAAAAGAAATAACAACCTTATTCAGCATCAGGATTGGTAATGACAAAACGCATACGTATGAAGAAAAAACGTCTTTTAGTGAAATTCATTTTAGACGTGAGTCTAGATGTACGTCTACACGTAAACTTACGACCTTTACGTGAAACTGGTCACTGGTTATTGAAAAGAAATAACAACCTTATTCAGCATCGGGATTGGTAATGACAAAACGCATACGTATGAAGAAAAAACGTCTTTTAGTGAAATTAATTTTAGACGTGAGTCTAGATGTACGTCTACACGTAAACTTACGACCTTTACGTGAAACTGGCCACTGGTTATTGAAAAGAAATAACAACCTTATTCAGCATCGGGATTGGTAATGACAAAATGCTGTTGCAGTATAAATAAATGAAGTGCAGTTCAACACGCATCCACAAACTGTTGAAGTGTAAATTATGTAAGAATAATGATACAATTGAAACTTAAAAGATGGATTTAACAACAAAACGTAAAATGGATGAAACTTTTGAAGGTCCAAACTGTCAAGGATTTTAGCGAGTGCCAAATAAAGATATTGAGTACGCCGTATGCCTTTAAAAACGCAAATAAGCAGACAAATTGATAGAAATATAGAAACATTTAAAGTTGATAATGATATGGTTGCTTATTAAGTGAGATTTGTCATCCCCTTTACATAACGATAGATGCACTTCCACTTAGATATATAGATCGGGTAGATCACATAAATATATATGTTTACAAATGTTGTCGGTGTTTAATTTTATGTTTGATCTGCGGTTCTGCTAATGTTGTTCTATGGATACTGAAATATTTTATAAAAACAAATATACAGATTTCATCAATTCGGAAGTTATTTGTTTTGATAATTGATCTGTTTACATTATTTAAATGTTCCCATTGTTTTCCTTAATTACATACAGAATACATACGGGTCATGTTGATTTCCAAACCGGAAAGGAGAAGGATTTCACAATAATACATCAGATCAAAATGATAAAAATAAATCGAAAAATATGTAGGTTCTGATAAGTTAAATACACCCGATTAGTAAGGATATGGATATTTTTGTTCGAATATATATACATACATACAATCGTATCTGGTGGAGTTCCGCGTCCGATGGAGTTGCGCAGCTCAAGTTTCGATGACGTAGTTTCACTTTCGCTTTATCGGAAGACGTCTCCGTCTTGTGCACCAGAAAATTATCCTGTGATTTTCAGAGAATTCATTCGAAGAAAAGAAAACTAGTATGTACTGAAAGCATTTCCTCAGTATAGGTTGTGATTTTTTTTATTTTTACCGAAAGAATTGAATGGTACTTAAATCGGTCATGTCGTGACGTAATGTTTTAACTGATAAGGTCTTCTGCAGTATGACATTATTCAAGCAGCGGGAACTGGGCCAAGCCACTCAAGGGTAACGTAACCGAAAACAAGTAGTTAAAATTAAAATAAGAAATTCCAATCCAATGAAACATTATATTTACTATTAAAAGAGCATAAAATGAGCTTTAAGATGCTCTTTGTTGGTTTAAATGGTCTGACCAGATTAATTTATCCAAACGAAGCAGCAGTGATGATCGACTGCAAGCCTTTTGTGATTGTGAAATGATGCAATCGGTATATATGCAAATAACAACGGACCTCCATACTTATTGGACCTTGTTATAAACTGTAAAGAACCCAGTCGTATTCACTGCGCAACAATAGCATAACATTGTACTACTGTAATGTATAATACAGCTGGGTACTGTATACGTTTAGCTCCCGTAACACATTTCTAGACTGACCAAACGTTGTTGTATGTTTGTTACCCGTGCATCGCCACCATGCCACTAGAGGTCAGCGAAAAGCTCAAGAACTGATAACTGTTTATCCGTTACTATGGATTTCTTTAACTTCTCACATTTCCAACTCAACATCATCTCCCGAAATATTGCTATACAAGCAGCGATATGTAAATTTTTCGCAGATGCATGTACTGATATGTAAACAGTCAATATTTACAAAATAATTCTTTAAAAGGATCGCCATCAAACAGGAATCTTGACTATAAATTGTATAATCTCCAAAGTGCATTTCAGGTAACAATTTTCTATAGTTTAAAGGAGCCGGTCTGGCTCAGTCGGTAGAGCGCTCGACTCTTGGTCGTGAGTTCGAGTCCAGCCGCCGGCAGGTTGGTTTCCTGTCCTTCGCATGAGACAGTAAAAACTGAGGTCCAATATCACAGTAGGTAGTGGCACGTTAAAGAACCCTAACTGCTCAATGGCCGTAAGTGCCGATCGTAGACCAAAATTTGAAACTCTTCACCTTCATTTGCTGACATTTCCATATGAAAGAAAGATTCTTGAGTGGGGCGTTAAACAACAATAAACAAACAAACAAACATCTATAGCTTAAGATCAAAGTTGTTCGGCTAATCCTATGAATTTTAATTTTGGTACTATATAGCCAAGGATTGTTATTTGCGTTCACGAAATTTAGCTTGTTATAGCAATAAGGCCTTGCCTTAAGAATTAAACCTGATCACCCGTAACATTCGTCTGTAAAATTAAATCTATTTTACTTATTTTGACTACAGATGCAATGTCAATTCTGTGTTATGTCACTTCTTATTAAATGACAAATTTGGTGGGATTTTAAAATACTTTTTAAATTAAAAAAAAAGTTCACGGAAGTAGCACAAGAGGAAGAGACAGAATTCCATGAATAACTTGGAACATTTGGCAATATTAAATTGTCTCAGGCCAACACGACAGACATCGGCACAAAAACTAGGCCAATATGGAAATCACTCATTAATAACCCTATAATAATATACCAATATAAGTGGTCCGAGGCAAACAAATCTTTATATCTTGCTTCAACCACGGCAATTCTTATCATCATTCAGATTTTGTATTTAAGCTCCCTTGATGTTTTTTATGACAAAGCATACTTTTACTTGTCCATTTATTATCCTTAAACTTATTTCAATATCTCAACATTGTGCTGTGAAACTGAGAGATCTTTTATGCAAAGGCCCAAAATACAAGGAACCTGTCTCGTTTACATGGCGCCAAAACTTTGAAATTATTATGGACGCATGTGAAGAGTACGCCATGCGCTGGGCTAAGAAAGAATATGTCGAACTTGATACTCTTTCAGACTGGATTAAGTCGATCAGTAATGTTCTTAAACGAAAAATTCGACGACTTAAACATTCTGTCAGGTCATGTTAGGTCATGAAGAACCTTATTTTGTGAAGGAACACTATGATTCCAATAACAAGTACACTGAAGACGATATTATCAAGATGTTGGGGTTTCTAGTAAACAACATCTTCGTGGTTTTTGCGGGGAAAGTTTTCCTGCAGATTGTCGGCATTCCAGTGGATACCAATTATGCACCTCTCTTGGCCGACATCTTTTTGTATTCATATGAAGCGGAATTTATACAGTCTCTGCTCTTAAAAGGAAACAAACAGTTAGCATCTTGGTTCAATTTTATTTACAGGTATATCGACGATGTTCTGTCCATAAATAATTCATAGTTACCTCGGCCAGATGTATCCGGTTGAGCTAGAGATAAATGAGACGACTGAGAGCAACACATCTGCTTCTTACCTAGACTTACTCCTGTCGATTGGAAAAGACGGTCAACTTCACACATCCCTCTATGAGAAACGAGACGATTTCAATTTCTGTATCACGAACTTCCCGTTTCTAAGTAGTAATATTCCATTTTCTCCTGCCTATGGTGTTTTCATTTCACAACTTATACATTATGTCAGGGCATGCTCTTCTTATGAATGTTTTATTCTGAGAGCAAAATGACTAGCCAATAAACTACTTACACAAGGTTAAACTGTTGAATGCTTGAATTGAATGCTAGTCGTCGTTTAAATAAGTTTTAAGGTCGATACGGGGATCTTGTTAAACATTATGAAGTCCCCCTCTCAGAAATATTAGATAGTATTATGGAGCAAGGCCACAGACAGTGACTCCCTTTCACCAATTGTGCTTTTCACCGAACTTGACCTTATCACCAAACTTGACCTCTTCACCCAATTTGACTAGAAAGGTTTCCATTGAACATTGGCATGCCAGCAAGAGACGCTGACTTCTTCCGGAAACCTGGTCTTATCCCGTTTGAAATTCGCAATTGTTCTTCATGTTGAGACCATTTACACATCTACTTCAGTTTTGATTATCGATTGGTACTTCTTCAATTTTATTTCCCACAGAATTATGTTTTCCTGGTCTTAACTGTGAGAACCTAGGTAGTGTATGTGGTCTTTAAATACCTGTTGTGGCCCATAATGCGAAGACACAAATTCCACAGGTGGTTCTTTTTATCATATACCAAACATGAATTGTCTATTTGCGATGTGACCACAAGTGCTTCCTTTGATCACCACTATGGCCTAATATCATATTTAATTACACAAGTGGTCCATTTCGTAAAGACAAAGCAACTACAGGCATTTCTTTTTATTAAAAAGTTATCAGTTGCCTAGCAACAACTAGAAGGTCATATTGTGAAATTAAAGCCAGCATATTGGCTCTTTTTAAGTTCGCAGCTACCACTTGCAGTTGGGGGCCTCCGTGGCCGAGTGGTTAGAGCATTGCGCTTTAAATCACAAGGCCTCTCACCTCTGGTTCGAATCCCGCTAGGGTCATTTCGAATTAAGTGGGAAAGTTTGCCAGTTTTCTTGCGGAAGGTCGGAGGTCTTTACCCGGGTAACCGGGGTTTCTCCTCCACCAATAAAAACTGGACGCCATCATATGACTGAAAGATTGTTGAGTATGACGTAAAACAAAAAATCAAATCAAATCAACCACTTGCAGTCCATTTTGGGAAATCAAAGTTTACACAACTGCTATGTAGTGTTATAAGAAAACCAAATATTGATGATTCATTTTATTCGAAAGGCATTGTATTTCAATCAATTGGAACAAATTATAAATATTTATTTTGAAAACCATGTGGTATAAAAATTAGAAAGTCCCGAATAATTTTGTTATTTAACATGTTTTATGCTGCTTATAAACATTTTATAACTCAAACTTTTATGAATCAAATTTCTCCATGTTTCGAACAAATTCTTGGGCCCATTTCCATAAATACAACGAAAATTCCTACATATAAAACGAAGTCAAAATTTACATGTTTACGAGATTGCACAAGGTAATTCTTCTCCTTCTCATAAACATTAATTATTAATTATTAATCATAATCACCGTATATGTCTTCAATAATCACATTATAGAACCTCTGCCATATATATATATAAAATAAGTTTAATAAATAGTTTTAATATATATATATATATATATATATATATATATATATATATATATATATATATATATATATGAAATAAGAAAGACAATGCAGAGTAAAACGTTAGCGCTTTCATTCAAATGAATCTTCAGACGTTTTGTAACATAACATAACAATAACGTATTTTGACATAAACAATTTAAATACTTGTACAATACCAAACTGTTTAGATTTGGTTTAAATACTTGCATAAAGTGTTTTTCTTTCTTCTTGCTAATATATTGTCCATGTATAGTTTATAAAAAGGAAAGATTTTAAACTTTCCTTGTCCACATTTATCATCAATATGTTCACTCAGTCTAATTTTACAATATTCTGGGACCTGAATGTGCTGTCTGTTTACTCAGACTCTGGCACGCAATGTAGTCCCCATTTCCCTAATGCAGAATTGGTTACATCTCCCAAAAGTTATACCATGAATAATATTTTTGTATTCACAACATGTTAGCATTGATAAAAAATTCCTTTCTAGTAAAATTCAAAGTTGTTCCTTGCCATAAAAACAGACAGGTGCCACATCATTGATCTTTACATTTAGTCACACACTTTGTAGAATTTCAGAATTTGGATTGACACAGTATTCTTCTCAAGTTTTTAGGCTGTCTTTTGCTGTAAATGAATTTAATTTCGGATACAGGAAGTTTTTTCATCAATTTCAAGAATTCCATTTAGGTTATGGATGAATAGATTTATATTCCGGTTACAAATTACTTGATTTCTCTATTGCAACTGGTAGATGACTAGAATTAATATTTAGATATTAAGACCAAGTTCTGTATTGATCATTGTATCAATTTTTAACACAGAGTTATCAGTCCTTGCACCCTCTATCTGTATCTATCAACATCTTGAATTTAAATGATTATTAAAATATATAATATATATATATATATATAATATATATATATATATATATATATATATATATATATATATATATATATACACTCTAGATTTTGCTTTTTGTAAGCTATGTGCCTTTTTTGAATATATATATATATATATATATATATATATATATATATATATATACATATATACATATATATATATAGTTTTTAACATACAATATGATTTTATTTGAGTCGATAAAACTTTTTAAAAAATTACTGTAACATTTTAAATATAAGAAACATTTTTAAAAAATTCACTCTCTTTACTAGAACAATTTGCCAAATACTCAGGCCTTAAGCCAAATATTGATAAATGTAGATGCATATGGTTAGGGTCAAAAAAACATAGTCAAACAAAACTTTGTAATGATACACCACTTATCTGGTCTGATAATCCTTTTACCTATCTTGGCATAGTGTTTAGTGTAAATATACAAGATATGATTCAATTAAATTATACAAATAAATTACAAGACATTAAAAAAATAATTGCAAGTTGGTCTAAACTTATATTAAGCCCTATTGGTAAAATTACTGTCATAAAAACAATATTATTATCTCTTTTTTTTCATAAATGAATTGGAAAAGCTTTTTTTCAAATTTATTTGGAATAATAAAAATGATAAGATATCAAGAAATCAACTATATCAGAAATATGAGGATGGGGGTCTGAAAATGGTAAATGTTTCTGTATTTATAAATTCTTTAAAATTAAAATGGATGAACAGACTTATTCTTAATAATTCCATTCTATTAGAGCTATTTCAGAGCAACGTAAAATCAACTCTAGACACTATTTTGAAAACAGGTCCAGAATATATTAAAAAGATAATTACATACAATCATACCATTAACCCATTTTGGAAGGATGTACTTAAATCTTTTTATGAATTCAGAAAATGTGAACATAAAAATGCAGATAGCAAAAGTTTCATTTATCAAGAATTATGGCATAATGATAATATCAAAATTGATAATAAAACAGTAAATTACAAGAGATGGGTTCAAAATCAGATAATTTACATTTATGATTTATTTAATGAAAATGGAGCTCTATTATCATATGAAGAATTTTGTGAAAAATATGAATTTTACCCACCCCTAACAACATTCTATGGAATAAAACAATGTATATCGAGGAAATGGCACAAGCCAGGCATGACAATTTTCAAATCACTTTACCTCATATTCCTGAATACCTTAAGATTTTAATTAAAAATAAGAATTATAAAACCTCAGTATATGATATCTTTATGAGTAAATTAATAGTTAAAAATACTTATATAACAAAATGGTGTGATGAATTTGGTATCGAGGAGGAAGAAACCAACAAAAACTTTGTAAATAAAATGCCTTTTTCAGTAACTATTGATACTACAATTCGATGGTTCCAATACAGATTATTACACCGTATTTTACCAACCAATAAATTGTTATTCAAAATGCACATTTCAGAGTCTAATATGTGTACTTTTTGCAATACAGAGGAAGAAAGTCTTCTTCATTTGTTTTTTACATGTAACATAACAAAATCATTTTGGAGCGAGCTATTTGCCTGGCTGGATACATATTGTCAATTATATGTAAATTTGGATAAAGAAATCATAATACTTGGTAAAAAACTCTGTGAAAATTACAGTAACTCTGTTAATTTAGCTTTGATTTTAGCAAAACAATATATTTTTTCGATGAAAATTCAGAAAAGGAAACCTGAGCTTGCGCCTTTTTTAAATAAACTTAAACACTATTATATGACAGAAAAAATGATATACACAAAAAGTAATAGAAGTGAATTTTTTAACAATAGATGGCAAAAATTTTCTATAGCCTGGGGGATCACTGATCCATTAATCTACATAATGTATATTGTTATCAACATTTTTAAGAAATTTTTGCAAGTAATATGCTTTCATAAAATGACAGTGCACATAATATCATTATAGTCTTGTTGATATCCAGCTTTACAAAACATGTACATAAAATATATAAGCTGTGCGAAAGGGTGTGCGAAAGTTGTCTCTGTCTCTTGTATACACCTATGTATGTAATTATTTATATGTTAAAAATTTAAAAAAAAAAAAAAAAAAAAAAAAAAAAAAAAAAAAAAAAAAGAAACATTTTTTTGGGAAATATATCCCCGAGTAATTTGGTTTATCTATTCATCATGTTGGTTACGTGATCATGTGTTTTGGAATTACTGTTGAGATGCTGATAGAGATTGAGAGAGAGTGCAAAGACCCACAACTCTGAAAAAGAGACTTTTTGATAGATTTGTTATTATTCGCCGCCAGGAGGCGGCAAATATATTTCAAATTAAGTTAGGAAGTAGTATATGGAAGGAGCTGTTAGTTTCTTTGAACGTGGAAGTAATGACGTAGTTATTTTATTTGAGGCAAAAACGCTATTAAATTTCAGATATGAAAGTGATGTTGGTTTGTTTCATAAATAATCAGCATCTAAATTTTTTTAATGCAATTAAGGTATAATACCGCGATTCATATTTTTGAAATAACGATAAGTGGGAGACATTAGTCGAAATGATGGGAGCAATCATTACGTGATTGCTTTTGATTTTGATAAGAGCATGATATCCTATTATATAAGTTTAGTGGACGACGGAAATGTGGAACAAAATGTTTTTTTATCATTTAAAATGATTTCGTTTGTGCAAAACGGAATAAATATAACACCGAAAACGAAATGTGTCGTATGAAATATTGATGATTGGGAGAACAACAAAGTGAAAACGGGTCGGACGATTTACTGAAACAGACCTTAATTACCGAAGCACACCATTTTTACTTTTATTTCGACATAAAAACTGTAGTACATGTAGTACATGTTAAAGTCTACATATAATAAAATGTTACTTTTAACACGAGTTTTGTGTAATAATGGATAAAGTCAGAATTATCATGTTAAACAAGATTGAACCACTCTAGCCGGCTAGGCCAACAATGAACGAAACAGACTGGAATATGGACTTGTTTTAAGAAAAAAAATTCTGAATTATTCCATAAATGTTTTTCTAAATTACGTTTTATATTCTTGATATATACTAATATTTAATACATTTTCTTAAAAAAAAAAATCCAAGTTCTTCACCATTGTTGACAACCATTATGCAGAACAGTGAAAATTACTGCAACTGTCATTTTGTAAACTTTTACATATATAGACATTGCTACATCGCTGATGTCAATTGCTATATAAACACTACTAAAATGAATGATTACACTGGATGAATTTGACCAGGAACATGATGACCACTCCATTTCTCACTACTGTCTGTGAACTTGGTGTTAGTTGACGAGAAATCGCCGTTAAATTAGTTCTGTTGACTCTATTTTCACAAAAATGTTATTTGGTGGGACTTTTTGTCGTAATAGATATTAAGTAACTGAAAGCTTGCATTCATTTATTCCCAAACTTCCTTTGAAATACCTTTGGCGGCGAATTGATGCTTTGCATCAAATTTTTCTTGTGTTTTGTTGAAATCAGGACAAAAACTGATTGTGGGGAATGCGTTATTTCAAAGAGCCGGAATAATTTGAGTTATACTTGTGATATCTTATTCAATGATTATTCAAACAAATCTGAGTTTAAATTTCATATTCACAAAATATTTAACTATTCTGTAAAAGTGGCATTGTTACAATAGGTTATATTTACTAGTGTGAATATCTCAACTATCAATCTCTTCACTGCTAACAGGATAGCCCCTAGAACAAATCTGTAATAGGTTGTGATTGTATAAATGCCCTATAATGATAAGGAAAGATGTAATTTTCTGTGCGAAACTCAATCCACATGCATATTATTGGATTTGTTACTTTTATATTATCTGATTATCTCCCTTGTTTTAACAATGCTCTAAAGTTCACTTTTCCCACCTTTCTGAGACAGAAGTCCAATGGGACAGGAGACACCGGTCCCTCCAAGTCCACAGTATCCATTGGGATTTTTGTGCAAGTACTGCTGATGATAATCTTCGGCATAGTAAAACTTTGCTGCAGGTAAAATTTCCGTGGTTATTTCTCCGTGTCCACTTTCCGTTAATTTTTTCTGGTAGATTTCCTTGGATTGCTCCGCTTCAAGTTTTTGTTGTTCATCACTGTAATATATTCCTGAGCGATACTGGGTGCCTACATCATTTCCTTGCCTCATTCCTTGGGTAGGATTATGACTTTCCCAAAATACCTGAAAACATTGCAGTATTAATCACCATCATGTTTTCCACAAAAAAAAATGTTTGTTTTTACTTTACTTAAATTGGTGTAAAATAGCAAAAAGATATGCACAGGCATAAATTATCTTTTATATAAAAATCTACATAATACATGGAGATGGGCCTTTGCAATGTTAAAAATGTCTCCACAGGGTTTTGTCCTGTGCTTACTATGACATCATTAGTCAGCAATTCCAAATATTCTTAGGCCTATCAAATGTACACGGGAAAGTACTCTCTAACAAATAAAATGAAAATTACCGATGCAGTAATTACATATAATCAGTAGAAATGCGAAAATTTTTAAATATTATTAATAACACCAAAGTTATAGATTTACTGATAAGGTCAAAACAAATGCTCACGATGACCGTTTCTGTCAATAATACTTCATCAGTCTGACAGATGAGCTCGAATTAAATGATAAATGTATATTTCAGAAAAGAAAAAAGTGGTACCATACAAGGTGAAATAATAAACCTAAATGTATTTACGACCAAATCTATCTGAGAATACTCTCTCTAACAAAAATGACATAGAATTTAAATAGAGAAATCCCAGCGAAATATCACTTTACTATAATAACTAATTATGATGCAAGGACTTTTTTATTTGTGTAACTGCTGCATGTACACATCCTCCACATTTTTATCATGGAATGCAACGAATAGTATGATGTCATTATTTTTAAACATGAACGTTGGTTATGTTTTACCTGTCATAGATTAGTTACGTTTTACCTGTTATAGATTAGTTAAGCATTAGCTGTAATGGTTAAGTTCAGCATTACCTGTAATATATTAGTTACTACCTGTAACAGCTTACTTAAGCATTACCTATAATAGTTAAGTTAAGCAATTCCTGTTATAGTTAAGTTAAGCATTACCTGTTATGTTTTCGATACATATTATCTGGTGAATATCAGTTAAGCATTAACATTGATTACCTAAAACAGTATAGTTAAGCATTACCTGTATTAGTCTAGATAGGTATTACCTGTAATAGTCTAGTGAAGTATTACATGTAATAGTTTAGTTAAGTACTACACTACCTGTAATAGTTTAGTTAAGTTTTACCTGTCACAGATTAGTTAATATTACCTGTTATAATTTAGCAAAGCATTATTGTCTTGTTTCACACAAGATGGCGGGGCGGAGTAACCTTTTGATCATCATACAGATGATTCTACATACTTTTGGGTTATGTTAAGCTGCACGGGAAAAATGTTTTGTTCCTCACTGGATACTCTCTTACGTATTGTGACAAGAAGGAACAATTACTCTAGTCGGTATAATTTTAATATTAAAATGCTTTATTACCTAAAATTTAAACTTGTACAGGTCAGGAATGGGTTCACAAGTCTCCACCCCACCGGGTTATATGGATTTTACTATACCTGTCAAAGAGTAATTAGCATTACCTGTAATAGTTAAGTTCAGCATTACCTGTTATGGTTTAGTTAAGTACATCCTGTTAAATATAAGTTAAACATTACTATGATTACCTGTTAGATATTAGTAAAGCATTACCTGGAAAAGTTTAGTTAAGTATTACCTGAAGCAGTTGAGTATTACCTGTTACAGTTATGTTAAGCATCACCTGAAATAGTCTATTTGCGCATTACTTGCCATAGTTAGATAGGCATTATCTGTAACAGTTAAGTTCAACATAACCTGTTCAGGTTTAGTTAAGTACTACCTGTTTGATATTAGTTAAGCATTACAAAGATTACCTGTTAAATATAAGTTAAGCATTACCTGTAACAATTTAGTTAGGCATTACTTGAAACTGTTTAGCTAAATATTACCTGAAAAAGTTTAGTTAAGTATTACCTGAAACAGTTTAGTTAAGTATTACTTATAAAAATTTAGCTAAGCATTACCTGAAATAGTCTAGTTGGACATTACTTACAATAGGTAGATAAGCACTACCTGTAAAAGTTAATTAAGTATTGCCTGAAATAGTTTAGTTAAGCATTACCTGTTAAAGATTAGTAAAGCATTACCTGTAATAGTTTAATATATGTTGTTTTCGTGGGATCAAACACCACCCTCACAACTTCATTGTGTCCAGTCATACCTGAGCAGACTTCTTTGTAAGTAGGATTTGGTGTTAAACCAGCAGAGTATCCAACCTGTTCAAATAAATGAGGATATCTAAAACAAGGTTAAAAATACAGGGGCACATGTCTTCAGAAACTACTGCCATGAATGACCATCTGCCTTATGGGAGCACATTAAAGAAACCATTCTGTAAAAAAGGGCATTAGCTGCCCTTTTTTCACTTTCCCCACTCTTTTACTACTTTGATTAGAATAGAATAACAAAAAAGATATATGCATTGGCATAAAAATTCTAAAATTCCTACGGTATATATTTTGTGAAAATTGCTTGAGAAACCAAAGTTTAGCACTTTTTCAATTGGAAATGATTAACTCAACCTTACTAGCATTTGTACATTATATTTGAGTACCGCACTGAAACTGATCTTATTTTCAAAGTGGTCGATGGGGTGGTCTCTCAAGACAGGTTTTATTGTACACCTAATCGTTTTTACAACAATCAAGTTACAAGATAAAAAATACTTGTAATAACTTGTAAAATGTCAATAATTTTATTAAGATTCAGTTTCACTTACATTTTATGCCGAGTCAAATCTTTTTCATTTTGGGGAGAAATGGGTCATAGGTGAGGTGTAACAAGATATCTTAACTTTAAGCACATCAGGTATTCCTTTTTATTAAATTTAGCATCCATAATAATATCAGACCTCTTTCTGTCAATTTTGGGAAAATGTCATTGGTGACATAATTGGGAATTTGAACATGAATTTTTGTTAAATTGGAAAAACTGTTTTTCCTTTTTCTCTTTTCTCAATGCAATTTCATTTTTCATTATAGCCATGACCTAAACAACAAATTGGGGATTTTTTAAACAAATTGGGAAAAAAACACATGTACTTTTCTTTGAAAATGGGGCCAAATTTAGGCCTCGTTGATACTATAGAAAAAGGCCTAAATATAGCACTGGATTTTAAATATCTTTTGAGAAGAATGTCCATTTTGATTTCTTGTGTTTGGCATTAAGTGAGGAACCGGTCACTAAAATGTTAGAAAGCCTCAAATTCAACTCAGATTAAAATCCAATCATTGCACGTTCTGCTGTACATATAATAGTAAATTGTATCAGTGGGATTCAAATGAGATATCACACTATATGAGACGATCATTAACATATTGCTTGTTTGATGTACTTCTGACCAGTACTTTAATAGGCGAGTTGCTCGGTATGCAAATCTTTATAATTTCATTTTATTTTCGTTTTTTTTTTATGTAAACTGGAAAAAAATTTATATTTTTTATAAGATAAGTAAGTGGGACAAACTGACTATATAAGTAATTCCTAACAACTTTTCATAATTCCTACAACTCTTCAGTTTACATAATCTATCACTTTTGAGTGAATGGGCCATCTGTATAAAACATATTGTGTAACATTTGATGAGCTCGCTAGAGTCTCACTTATTATTAGATTTCAAAAACTTTCACAAACTTTGTGGATACTGATTTCTAAATAATGTATTCAAAATTTAAAAAAAAAAAATCTTGTAAGGGTTTGTGTCAAATTTGTTGAAATCTGACAAGTACTCGTTGAGAAGCCGTTGAAATAGAAAAGTTAACAGAAAATAGCACAGATGGTGACAGACAAAGACAGTCAAAGGCCATAGAAATAGATCACTTGGCCCTTCCAGCCAGATGAGCTAAATATACAAAACTTGTAAACAGGCACACACATGCAAACAATCATACACAAACACACACATACACTCACAAATAAAAACTGTATTGACAAGTTCTGAAAACAGCAATATAACTATATAAAAGTCTCTTTTACTCATCTATCCCTGAAATACAATGGACTCTTCTAATTTTCATTAATGTAGACCAGTCCAAATGTGTATCAATTTATTAGACATACTAATACAAGAATGTTTCTGTTTATGTAAGTGTATGATACATGTATTATCACTTGAAACATAAAAATTAAAGTTCTTTTGCAGCCCTGAAATTGTGACTGAAAAAATGAGAACTCCAACCAAGTGTTTGTGAAATATAATAATTCACAGTAATGAAATGACCACCAAGGAATGATAATGTTATTATTATATTATTAAAACTGTAAAGGGAAAATAACTCAAAGACCAAAACAAAGGTAAACAAAATTCTTTTTTGGGTGAAACAGTAAAACCGAGGTCCTGTATCACAGTAGGTGATGGCATGTTAAAGAACCATCATTGCTCAATGGCCATAAGTGCTGAGCATCGGCCAAAATTTGAAGCCCTTCACCGGCATTTGGTGACATCTCCATGTGGGTGAAAGATCTTGAGTGGGACGTTAAACAACAATACAACAACAATAACAAAATTATTTGAATTTACCTGCGTTGAATATACACCTGCTGTTGTCCAAAATTTTCTCTCAGCTCCCCAGAAGCATCCCATACCTGAAAAATTACAACATTGTTAGTGAATGTCTTTAAAGTTGACACAATGTATTGACATTTTTCTGTCAATCACTTTTCATATCAAATCAAAAGCAATCTACAAAATATTGCCAGAAACCTTCAAGGCCAGAGCCAATAGATGTAACTTATGGAGAAGCTATTTTGTTGACAGCATTTAGAATATAAAAGAACTCTTTTGAAAATATGATGTTTCAGATAAATTTCATGTTTTGCACATAATGCTGACACATTCTAGAGATCAACTGGGCAGAGGGCAGCTTTACGAATTCAATCAATATGTTGGGTCTTTAATTATCAGAGTCTATGCTCTTTGTACAATGTCCTAATCCAGTAGCAATGAAATCTGCAATTCCTGTGTACTTCCTTATCTGTTTTTCTAATCCACCATCATTAAATGACTACCAGCAATTTCTCCTGAATGATTTGGAGCCACTGAAGATTGTATGGTCTCATTACAAATCACTGTATAGCAAAACTCGGTGTTCAACATAAAAGTTCAAACAGAATGTTAATGCAGACAGTCCAACAGGAAGACAGACAGACACAGTAACATTAAGAGAGACAGACTGATTGACAGACAGACTAACAGAGAGACAGACAAACAGGCTGATTGACAGAGTAACAGACAGACAGACTGATTGACAAACAGATAACATCTGCAAATTTGCTGCAAAAGAATGATAGTTTCTTACCAAACATAGCAAACTGCACCCCATCAGGAAACGGAGCAGTACATCTATTGCCATTTACCGCATGTTCGTCAGAAACTAGCAATTTCGCGGACCTACCTAACAAAGAAAATACAAAGCAAAATAACTTTAATGACGATACCATACAAAGGTTAAATGGAATATACATGCTTCTTAAAATACACTTATCCCCTTGATTACTGGTATTAGGTAATGACCTTTTAGATATAGTGTAAGGTGCAAATTTGAACATGATTGAAAAAAGTATTCAGAAAAAGCATAAAACCACAAAGTTCCCAAATGTCAACTGGAAAACACAGAATCAACATCAACTTGTTTGTATTATTTATGCACAATGTTCCTATGAAACTTTTATCCCCACCACCCCAACCCCATCCCCCACCCCAATGTTGAAAATCAGGATATTGTTTTATGTCTGTCTAGGTTATATTAGTTAACTTGAGAACCTCAACATTGGAATTTTTTTCTTCATTAATGAGTTTGATTACCACTGATATTTGGATTATGAAATATTCATGGGTTTAGATCAGACTTCCGATTGAGGTCCAGTGTCAATGAAGGTGTGGCAGTGTGGCACATAAACAAACCTTCACAGCATTGGAGTCAGTCCATAGCACACTCCAAAATATGTAGTAGTTCACCTAAAGTGGGCAAATTTTCCATTTATCAATTAATATTTCTGTAAGATATATGTATGATAATGTTGTTGTTGTATTGTTATTTAACTCAAGAATCTGTCACGTTCACTCATATGTAGATGTCACCAAATGCCAGTCAAGAGATTCAAAGTTTGGCCTATGCTCAGCACTTTCGGCCATTGAGCAGTGAAGGTTCTTTAACATGCCAACACTTACTGTGACACAGGACCTCAGTTTTTACTGTCAGTCTCATCCAAAGGACAGGAAAAGCCAGTCAACTCCATCGAGGCTCATACCCACGACCCTCCGGTTAGGAATCGATATGATAATGCATTGATCTTCAATCTGACTATCAAATACAGCTCTTTATAAGTATTTACTCTATATAAGGTAAAAACTACTCAAATATATGAAACACAGCTGTGCATGCATGATGAGCCCTCTCACTTCAATCTCATCACATGATTTATTTTTTTATTTTTTATGTTAAGTTTGGATGCTTAACTTGTCATAAAATCTTCAATTTAATTACCTGGCAAAGCGTTTTCCTTTGTTGGCATAACCGTCTTCGACCCCATATCCCCCATACTAAATAAAGAGGCTGAGGATGGTTGAAGTTTTGGTAGCAAATTCACAAGAAGGAGAACCTGGGCTGACCGGAGTTTTACCCTGCAAGAAAATTTTTATATGAAGTAGTAAATAAAAATGTAACAAAATTTGAACGATTGAATGCAATCAAATCTCATATTACAGTATATACAGACTTAAGCAATGCACTTTAACCATGGAAATGGATGTTGATTTTGTCTAATACTGATTTGATTTGATTTTGAGAATATTGTTTTATGGTATAATTCAGATAACAAAAATGGAAAAAAGTTATATAGTTACTTTACATTTAAGTTAAAAGGTAGCATTTGAAATACTTCCTCGAGTCCATACATGTGTTTTCCGAAATTATACTGTGTTTTCAGTAATTTGTACCGTGTTTTAGGTAAATGACCATGTATTCGGTAATTCGTCGTACCCACCTCACATGACCATCCAGCACAAATCCTTAAATTCTACAGAAGCAGTCATGTTTACCCATTTACATTGTCATCATTCTGTCCTCGTTAGTTTGTGGTTTCTCAATCAGAATATCCATTGGTACAAAACAATGGAATGTTCGAGTACATATGCACGACATGCGAATTATGTGACTGTATACTGAAGAGTAACGCCTATGGCATCATCACCATGGCATGATTATTGCTTTTCCCCCCAGATAGATGACCTACTGATTGACTGCCATCCAGGTATTAATTATTTAAAATTCTCTTCAAGTGAGCCGAACTATGAAGGCTTGACAAAGGATTCCAACAATAAAACAGCCGCGATGGAATCCCCAAAGGGATTAACAGTCACACAGTCACAGACTATGGTCGTATGGGAATCTCAAAAGATAAAAAATACATATCATTTCAAATATAAAACAAATTGCATTTACCACACTAGGACTCATAGATACTACTTCTACACACAGATAAAGAGTTCACATTGAGGAAAGCAGCTGTCATCGTTTATTTTCCTCGCTTTCAATACTTACATAACCAAATATTAGATAAGCTGACATCGGAAACATGTGCAGTGCTATACTCGTTAAATTGGTTTCGTATGCACGACGGTACGTAATTCCGGAAATACTGCCTTGGATCGACTTAATATGTACAGTTGATGGTGGTTTGAATTGTGAATACCGAGTACACTTAATTTTTTTTCTTTTTAGTTATATAGTGGCGGCCAGTTTTTAATGGTGGAGGAGAAAACCCATACTTGCAAAGTATTCCCCATAAATAGGGATACTCCCTATTTTTTATGTAAACTTTAGACAATTTCTTTAAGAAAAATGCGTATCTCCCCCATGAAAAATTTAAATTTTCCTATTAATTTTTACTAAAATTTAGAGTCTCCCTCATCAGATTGAAAAATATGTCCCATAAAAATTGTTCAAGGTTGGCAAGACTGTGTACCCGGGGACAGACCACCGGCCTTCCGCAAGTAAATTGGCAAACTTCCTCACAAAAAAAAAAAAAAAAAAAAAAAAAAAACATAACAAAAAAAAAAAAAAAAAAAAAAATCAGTTTGAATTCCAGCAGGGCTCGAAACTGCAGTGACCAGAAGGGAGATACTCCAACCACTCAGCTAGTGTGTGAAATCGGAGACAGACTCCATCTTTAGTATAATCTTCCAATGTAATTTATAATTAACCAATCAACTTTTTTTCTATGAATACATTAAATATTCCAAATTAAATGAAATCATCATCATTATCATCATCGATCTCATTCTGACGCATGTTACTGTGACAATTCATCACCTACCTATAACTCGTAGATTTACCAGTTCTTTGTTTGAAATATAAATTTCTTAAAACAAATACATTTAAAAATGGCGTTCTACGTTTTAAAACCTGTACATTTTAACTGTGTATTGAACCATGATATCCCAACAATGTACTGTAACTGATCACGGCAGATAACACATACGTGTAGTAATGTCTTTAATTTGAAGTTCTAATGAAAAGCGGACGAAGATTTTGGCTATAATGCGTACACAGTCACGTTAATTAATACCCAAGTCTTACCCGGATATGCCTGCAAAAAGAAAATATCGGATAGAAAGAAAGGTGATCAAATGATAACATAACACAAATAAGAAAAAAGGTAAGATGGAATACTTCTAGATTTTGATTTGATTTATTAAAACAGGATAATAAAAGAGGCCTTCTATATTAGCTTGTCAAAATTATCACCGTGATTGAATGCACATCCGGTAAACACGCGCTTACTTTGTGTACATATATAATTATCTTCTTTTATTATTACTTGTTCTGATAGTCCTCTACCTATAATAAAAAGCGGAAGGTGTGTGTTTGTGTGTGTGGGGGGGGGGGGTACTTATAAATTTTACCTTGGTCTGTCTATTAGAATGTATAAGGCCAGATTTTAAAGACGGAAGCAAATTGTCCACAAATTCAGGTGTATATTTAGAACAACCACATACGCATCCACATTTTTTCAGTGGGGGATTGGGGGTTCACCAGTCTGAAGTTTTGCCAGTCCGAAGCCTGTCACTAGACCGAAGGTTCGCCAGTCCGAATGTCCACTAGTCCGAAGGTACGCTAGTCCGAAGGTTCACTAGTCCAAAGGTTCACCAGTCCGATAGTGCCAGCCACTGTAACTATTCCTGGTGTTCAATTTATAGCCGTTCGTCTTCACGCCTTAAACTTTGGGTCCGTGCAAAGGTTCTCCAGTGCAAGGTTCGCCAGTCCGGATGTTCACTAGTCCGAAGGTTCACCAGTCCGAAGGTTCGCCAGTCCGATAGTGTCAGACTCGGGTTCTTCCAGTGTAACGTAGAAATGTGACCCCAGAGAAAATATACAGTGTTCTTTATTCTACGTAGAAATCACACCCAGTCACAAAGAGAAAATATACCCATACCGTACCTGTAGAAAAAAATGTAGAAAATGTTTGGGTGTATTGATCCATACCTGTAGAAAAGTTTAGAAAAGGCCCGGGAATATTTTGAAAATTTCTATATTTCATTATAGAAATATGTCCCGGTTATGTTTTTTTTTTTTTTTTTTTTTTTTTTTTTTTTGGCACGCTAAAATCACATTAATGAGTTAAACCTATTTTTCTCCAGTTAAACATATTTTTTCCAATCTATAGCTTCAACTTAGTTTTTCTCTAGTTAATCAGTTTTTCACGTAATCCATATATACTGAAGACAAATTTGGTTTAACTGAGAAAAAATAGGTATAATTGTGGAATAACTAGGCTTAACTGAGAAAAAATAGGTTTAGCTGATAATTAAAGCATACCAAAATCACTTTAATTTGTTAAACCTAGTTTTTCTCGGTCAAACCTAGTTTTTCTCCAGTTAAACTTAGTTTTTCTCAGTAACCCACATTAACTAGGTTTAACTAAAAAAACTAGGTTTAACTGCGCCAACATCACAAAAATGAGTTAAAACTAGTTTTTCTCTGTAAAACCTAGTTTTCCACCAGTTAATGTGGGTTTCGAGTTAAACCTATTTTTTCTCCTGTTAATCACAGTTTTTCTTGTAACCCACATGAACTGGAGAAAAACTAGGTTTAACTGCGTAAAAATAGGATTAACTGCGCCAAAATCAAATTAATATTCATTAGTGGTGGAAATTGTCAAGTGAAGGCCTATGGGACGATAATTTCCCCCTTTTAGTGGATTTTGGCCATTTTCGCCATTATCTTAAAACAGTCCGAACACATTGGTAGGGGTGATGAAGTAACACAAAAATCTATAAAAAGACAACAGGGTGGAAATTGTCAAGTTGAGGCTTATGGGAGTTATTTCCCCATCTATGTGGATTTTTCATGCTTTTGTTTGTTTTTGCTATATAATATATATATATATATATATATATATATATATATATATATATTATATATATATATATATAATATAATATATAATGGTTACTCTTAGACGGATTTGGCATTTAGATTTATTATTTGGCCTTGTATGATACCACTTTCCCTTTAGAAAATCTATTTAAAATTTGGAGCTCAACTGATGAAGTCTAATTGACAGAAACGATCGTATTGAGCATTATAACTTTGGTATTATTTTTATAATATTTATAGAGAAAAAGTGTAAGAAGTAAAATTGTTGGGCATGCAAAGATCTAAAAAAAAAGTTAACAATTCTTATGGGAGTTATTTCCCGTTTTAAGAGGATTTTTCATGTGTTGTACGTTATCCTGAAAAGTATAACAGATAAGAAAAAATGTTCGGCAGAAATGTCAATAAAGCTGAAATTGTCTGTTTGACGCCTATGGGAGTTATTTTATGACTGGAAAATGATCTCGAGAGAACGAAATAATAGTTCGTTTTTTTTTTCGAAATAATTTTTCCCCAGAAAAATATGATCTCTGGAAAACGAAGTATTAGTTCATTTTCTCGAGATTATTTTCCGCCATATATGTTTATGTTTATATTTTTAATATACTATTAATAGTTAGCTTTAAATTATTTTCACGCTGAGTTCTACACTATATATCGGTTCCAATTATGTACATAAAGCAATTAGTAAATCCTATAAAGTGTTTGATTTCTTGTGTATTAAAATACAATGTACTCTAATGACAAAACAACACAGTTACTCGGCCTGTAGGGGTGGGCGGGGACGGTTCACCTACTTCTAAATAAACCTCAGTGCACCGCCTCTGTCTTTTCTGTCGAACACGTAGGACCTTCGGACTGGCGAACCTTCGGACTGGTGGATCTTCGGACTAGTGGACCTTCGGACTGGTTGTAGTCCCGTGGAATTAGCAATGTTCGCTGGACGATCGGGTAGCATTTAGTAAATTTTGAATTTACTGGGTGAGATGACACGGGTAACACGCATCTTTCAGAAGTCGTCTGAAATTTGGAAGACCGATGAAGCATGTCCAGCGTCCAGACACTAAATTACACCTATTTACGAGCTGATATAAAAATAATACCGAGGATCCATCTGAAAATACAAGACATGAAAGGCCATTTTGTACTTTCTAGACAGACATTGAATTATGGCCGCAGTATCCTTCAAATATATAGCCTTGATATATCATATTTACATGTGGTTAGAAAGTGATAAATAGATCCGTTAACTCAAAAAAAAAAAAAACAAGGAAATTTCAGCCGACATCACATTTTAATGTGGTTTTAACCAAAAAGTGACAACATGATAAAAAGACTCGTTAATTAATAAAAAAAAACAAAAAAAAAAAACAAAACAATAAAGAAAACCACAAGGAAATTTCAGCTGACACCGACTCAGTGACTGCCAAGTAGTTTGGATGTATGACCCCAAGGTATATTTTGACTTTTACATGGGGCAAACTCTATAAGGGGGAATGTTTCCGGAATGTTTTTAATTTTTTTCAGATACCTTTATATTTTTAAAGCTTCCAAACTATTAATTAGGATATGTTTATCCTTCTGAAGGTATCCCATTGGTACACTGACCAAACCTCCAAAATTCAATGAAATTCAGCGACGGACAGGAGCTTCGTTAGTGTCCTGCCGAGATACATATTGGGATTTTCCGATTTAGAAGACCAATGGGGTATTGTCTAACTTCCGGACACAAAATCATGGGTTTTCCGTGGTCCCGGAACTGTTCCACATAAATGTCCAATTTTGTTTACCCCAGGGAATTGATTATCTATGTTCAAATTTGGACCTGTATTAACCTCAAATGCATTAATTAACAAAATGAAAACTTTCCCATATTAACTTGTGTTTCTGCAAACACGACACTTGCAAAAGTAATACACAAGGGGTTCCTGGAAATGTTTGAATTTCAATTGAAGCTCTGAGAGATTATTTTCGGGAATCCTGACACTAACATATACCACATTTTTGATGATTTAATTTCACGTTAAAAAAACACTGATTCGTCCTCAATTAATACGAAATTCAAAGGAGGTTGCAACTCCCGTAACCCCTTCTAGATCCGTTTATGTCACGGATGGTAAGTTGAGAAATGTGTGATCTGTTGTTGAAAGCGTTGCCCTTTCACCAATTATTCTCATTAAATATAATATTAAATATAAATAATTTGATTTCAGACGAAATTACGGAACGAATTTTACATCGAGATGAATATCGAGCTTATCGGAAGAATAAGACCCGCGCTGGGCAGCGAGAAAAATACACTTGTTGTAGACGGATCGAAAGTAGCAGTAAAATCAGAAGGACCATTCCTTAAGTAAGTATTCGGTTATAAGACGCACCTGATTAAAACAAAACACAGAAGACACGCATTGTGTAAGTTGGTTTCGTTTTTAATATGCTGCATGGGGGATGTAACGAAACGATCACATATGAATGACCTCTCATAGATACGTACTGTTCGACCAATGAAAATACGACTTGGGTGATCTTGAATGTTCCATTGTATTGATCCAACATGACACGTGACGTCATTCCGGTTTTCGCTAGATCTTCCACGTGACATACAGAATATGTTAACCCCGTACAGTCGATAGTAGACCTAGCAGTGTTGTGATAGCTCTAGTAGCAGACGAAGAAGTATTAATTAGTGGTATTGGCAGTTGCTGAAGTGCTCTGAGTCCAAGTTCTCGGTATTCTCAATGTCATTTAGTTTATCAGAGACGAAGTAGTAGTTGTACCACGCTACTCAGTAAAAGCTGTTGTAGCAATCTGTTGTTGACGTTGTAGTTGTCCTTGTTGCTGTCACTGGTGTCATTGTTGTTGTAAAGATCGAAATTTATTTTCATTTTAGAACAAATCCATATTGATATATTCTCAATGTCAACCGGTATATCAGAGATTCGAGATCAGTATTTACACTTTAACATGTAACATGATCCCAAAAACTTTGGGGTGTGCTTGTGACAAATTATCACATCGGGAAAACTCTCCTATCATGTTTGAGAGTGATTGCTAAAGGTGACATTTTCCACAACTCTCAACAATGTTACAGTTCACATTATATAATTATATTATATAATTAACTATGCTATAGTTAACATTGTTCTATTATATAATTAACAATGCTATAGTTAACATTGTTCTATTATATAATTAACAATGCTATAGTTAACATTGTTCTATTATATAATTAACAATGCTATAGTTAACATTGTTATATTATACAGATTCTCTAGTACTGTTACAGATAAGATATTTTTCCTTTGATAAACAATTTAAACATAATGTATCCGCATTGAAATAATGTCACATTGATAAGACATAATGCAGTCGGCGCTCAATAGTGGCTTCCCTTTTGTCTACGACACAGGATTCGTATGCGCATTCATTTCTACGCATCTGATAAATTAGTTTTGGTAACATCCCAGGCCTAGTAGATAATATCAGTTTAGTAATAACTAGTCAGCTGATTGATATTTGATACTTATTGACCAATAAAATCGCAAAATATAATGACGAAGTGTGTAATATTATGTTTTAGTATCCAAATGAATAGATGTCCAGAAATAATAATTTGCAATAGAACTACAACTGTATCGTCCTATTCACATAAGATGGCAGGGCAGAGTAACCTTTCGATTATCATACGGATGATTCTACTCATTTTTGGTTATATCAAGCTACACAGGAAAACACTTTAATCCTCACTGGCTACTCTCTTATGTATGGTGACAAGTAGGAACGATTACTCTAGTCAGTGTAGTTTTAATTCTGTTGTGCTTTATTACCTAAAATTTAAATTCGTCCAGGTCAAGAAAGGGTTCACGAAACTCCACCACGCCAGGTTATATGCATTCTACTATACTTGAACTATAGATGCTTGTTTATAGTTATTAGACCTCTGCTTTAGTCCATAGTCCAGACGTCATAATGGTCTGGACCAAGGATAATATAAGCGATCAACTAAGTGTAACTTGCTTTGTTGTGTTCAGATTTTCGGAGTATTAGATGTTTTACCGTGGACGCCCATAGGTGTTCACATCTACGATATTTAAAATTGGCTTTAAAAAGACATCCCGATGCTGTTCTTTGGAAATTCACAAACATCATATTATAACCAAAATTATAAGACTAATCGATGGTACTCTGTAAAATACTACCTTTAAGTTATTTTGGTTTAAGATTGAAGGTTTGACCATGAATAAGATTTATTTCTATATCGATTTTTTTCAATGGGACTGATTCATGTACCACGTGATAACCGATAACGTTTGTGCGGTACTAGTATCTCCAATGGTGATGGAACGTAACTCTACGTAACCTTCCCGCTAAAATGACGTTTGCGCGGGATATCGTCCTCTAGTGTCATTCCATCACTAATAGAAACAATAACCCCGCACAAACGTTATCGGGTATCACGTGGTACATGAATTAGTCCCATTGATTTTCAAACAATCATTTAATCTATTAGTAATGTAGTCTCTAATAGTGGCTAGCAGCAGAAGAGGGTCCATTATGCAATAGGCTTCGATAACGTTATTAAAACTACAGGAACCAAGTCTTCGCCACTTATTCGTCTTCTATGTCCGTTCTTTGAAGACAGTCGAACACTTCCTTTTGGTTAATCTCAAAGGTACCTAAAGTTGAACATGCGTAATATGACGTCATTGTTGTGAGCAATAAAGGTGATGACACAAACGCGGATAAATTTTGTCTAATATTGTGATGCGGTTTTGAAACGACAATGACATCAGTCTGTCCTTTACTGCTTGTAATATTCACAATAGCCAATCAAAATTCGTTGTACATAATCGATTGCAATAGGGTTTATTGTTTATAATATGATGTTACTGCTATAGTACAGTTCGACACGTCAAACTTTTAATATTCGAAAAATAAGCACATGAAAATATTTTGAACGCATAAATTTATCTATACCTCAAATACAGGTATTCGAAACCTTATCTCAAATAAGTGAAAATATAAAAAGCCATTCCGAATTTATGAACAGAAATAATATTTTTCTTTACATATGTTTTCTTTAAAGTTTATGATTGTTCTTATTGTTTTCCATTGAAGCTTTTCCACATTACACCAGAGTAACGTCAAGAATGCAGATATTTTCCGACGATCATTTTACGATCTCCTGGATTCGTTTATGAAGGGATATAATGTATGTGTGCTCTTATTGGGCGAGTCGGGGTCAGGAAGAACATACACGATGTCAGGAGAGGGGGTTACTTCCCTTGGATTTGCGCCAATGATATTTGAACATCTTTTTGCAGAGCTGACAAAAGGTTTGAATGAAAGACTTTTTTGTTTTTAATTTTTACCCAATTTAGTCTTGACATTATTCAAGGCATTTTGCATTAGTCTAGTCAAGATTCTGTTTATTCCTGGCGTGCGTGTTTCGGTAACTTTTACAGTATAGATTTCGTCCTCTGTGCCTTTCACCTCCAAACGACAGTACCTAGTTCTACTGACTGAAGTGGATATCTAAGATTTTTGTTGTTGTATTGTTGTTTAACATCCCACTCAAGAATCTTTCACTCATATGGAGACGTTATCAACGGTGAAGGGTTTCGAATTTTGGCCTATGCTCGGCACTAACGGCCATTGAGCAGTGGGGCTTCTTTAACTTGCCGACACTTACTGTGACACGGGAAGTCAGTTTTTACTGTCTCATCCGAAGGACAGGAATCCTACCTGGCGCCCCCTGGACATTTTTGATCTCAGTATAGAATCAATAAAAACTAGTACTTACCAAAATGGTGTATACATGGAATGACAAAAAACATAAAGTACAGTACAAAATTAAGTTACACAAAAAGTTATTGATACAAACCTCTTCATTTGCATACAGATTGGTCTATCAAATGGCTCTCCGTTGATAATTGCCATTACAATTTTTCATAGACATTTGAAATATTATAAAAATATAAAATATTTAAATTTGGGCAAGTACATTGTACTGGATTTTGACTGAAAATGACCACAAAATTTATGAATGTCATTCGTGAAGACAACACATTCTCACTACAGACGTTCATCTAGTGTGATATGGATGTTTCCGTGAAAATGGCTTTGAATTCCGTGTTTAAGATTCTGAAGGATTGAGTGAATACTTAAACATTTTACACTTCTCTCGTAACCCAAATTAACTAGAGAAAAACTAGGTTTAACTAAGATAAACTAGATTTATCTAAGAAAAATTCTCATAAATGTGATTGTGCCGCAGTTAAACCTAGTTTGTTTTTCACTTAAACTAGGTTTTCTGGGGAAAAACTAGGTTAAACTCATTTTTGTGATTTTGGTAGTTAAACTTTGTTTTTTTCTCAGTTAATCTACTTTTTCTCCAGTTAATGAGAAAATCTAGGTTTAACTCGAGAAAAACTAGGTTTAACAGAGAAAATCTAGGTTTAACTGATAAAGCATGCCGAAATTACAATGTGTTCATCCTAGTTTTTCTCGAGATAAACTTAGTTTTTCTCAGTTAAACTTAGTTTTTCTCCAGTTAAATTTGGTTTTAAGTTGAACCTAATTTTTCTCCAATTAATCCTAGTTTTTCTCATAACCCACATTAAGTGAAAAAAACTAAATTTAACCGAGAAAAACTAAGATTAACTGCGCCAAAATCATATTAATAAATGGATTTGTTCTTTAGAAAAACTAGGTTTAACTCATTTATGTGATTTTGGCGTGCTATAAATATCTCTTATTACAATCAGGCAGATATATGAAATAATTATATATCTCAACTACTACTTTCAGGTAGATATAAAGGAGCCGAGGCTAACAGAAAACAACACGACTTTCACGTGACAATGCAATTAACAGAAATTTATAATGAGCTAATTAAAGATCTTTTGTCTCCTCAGACTGAGGGTGGATCATACAGAGAACTTTCCAATGAAGCAATTCACGGAACTTACGTTAAGGTTAATCATTATCATTAATGCAAAATATTTGAAATAATAACATTTCTGATTTACGTTAAGACCAGAGCTGGACCTAATACCGAATTAAAAGTATTCGAATGTACGTGATTACTATTATTTTGTATTCAAATATTACTTTTGATTATCTGTAATTACTAGTCTATCCGTATTGGAATGTTCGCTACTGCTGTTAATTTTGTATTTGGATACATACAACTACTGTTCGATTCAAATTCGAATATTTGTGATTACTATTAGAACCCTATTTGAATATTCCTGATTACTATTAGATTCGTATTCGAATATTCGTGATTACTATTAGTTTCGTATTAAAATATTCGTGATAACTATTAGTTTCGGTTTCGAATATTCGTGTTTTTTTATCTACATCTTTATTTATTTTTATGACTTAAATTACCATTGATGTTTCTGCTAACCCGGATATTAATCAATATATGTCAATTACTGTTTACATGATGTTTTTAAGGAAGAATGCGTACATTTTCACGTCAAAGATTTTTTAGATTCAGTGTAAAACATACGTTTATGTAACAGTAACTTTTCATCCGTGAAAGAGTACATTTCAGGAGAATTCACCATAGCCAGTTGATCCTTCCCTGTCCATTAGGTGGCAAATGATGACACATTGCGTTATATATTGGTACAAGATACTTCACTGTATATTTGAATAGTGATTTTATACTCGAATTTTCACCGTTTATATTCCTTCGTGAAAGCGCGAACATTCGTTTCAGCTGTGGTTAAATCAGTAACTTAAATGTGAATTTTTTTTAAATAAAATTTCTATTTTCAATTCATTGAAATATATCCCACATATATGAACTGATATCGAAAACCGCGTTTAATGTCAACGTTCCGCAAATTTTACGGTCGGTATAATAGTCTTGTTTACGACTACTCTGTTTCACTAAGTGAAATGTTGAGTTGCCTTTTCGTTGGCGGTTGTTGAGACGTCTGTACCAATTGTGACGAGGATACACTCCTCACTTTTTTCATTGGACTTGACTGTGGACTCACGGCGGGTGTGACCGGTCGACAGGGGATGCTTACTCCTCCATGACACCTGATCCCACCTCTTGGTTTCCAGAGGTCCGTGTTTGTCCATTTTTACCGGATTTGTATCTATGTCCTGGACATTCTATTGATTTATACTTTGGTATCTGAATTTTTTATATTCTTTTGCATTTTACATACACTAGTGTTAAAACGCACGCGTGTGTGTTTACATAGCTCTACCCACAATTTGATATATTTTATACTATATTGCGATGTTTACAAAATTGTTATTGGATATTTGATATGACATCATATAAAATGAATCTATATTGTCAATTATTTTATATCTATTTTTATACTATGCTTATTACAGGGTGCTACAAAAATTAGTTTACGCGATTCTACTGATGCTGGCGTTCAATACAGACAAGGGATGGCCAGGCGCACCGGCGCAGGAAGGGATGTTGGTTCAGCATCTCAACGCGCTGCAATTCTTTTGTTTATAGATTTAGAAAAAGTGAGCAGGACCTTACAGTTTTTGTTCTTTTCAATATCTTACAACACTTTTTAAAAAGTATTATTATTGTGGGTTGACAATAACATATTTCCGAAATAGGTAAAATAGGAAGTTACATCTGCGAACCATAAGGAAATTGGCTTTTTGCGAAAGGCCCCAAACGGTACCCTTTCCCATTATTAAGGCACAATGGCATGGCCCATCAAATATTTATGTAATTATGATTTTACAGTCGGATGACGTCAAACCATGTTTCAGTAATTTGGCGAAAGTCTATAAACATAATAAAATGTTATAATGCTCAAGACGATCGTTTCTGTCAATTAGACTTCATCCGTTGAGCTCCAATTTAAAATGTATATGTATTTTCTAAAGAGAAAGTGGTATCATACAAGGTCAAATAATAAATCTAAAAGTATATCCGAAATCCGTCTAAGAGTAACAATTATAAAAAGATGACTACCTTAGCTTTAGAAAACTTTGGAATTTAAATTGTGTTATCAGTGCCAAATATTACTTTAGTATAATATTATCAGCTGGTACCGAAATACCAGGTACTAGGTTTATGTATACCCTCGGGGACTCAAACGGTCCACCAGCAGTGGCAACGATCAGTGGTTATAAATATTTTAAACATAATACCAAAGTTATAATGCTCAAGACGATCGTTTCTGTCAATTAGACTTCATCAGTTGAGCTCCGATTTAAAATGTATATGTATTTTCTAAAGAGAAAGTGGTATCATACAAGGTCAAATAATAAATCTAAAAGTATAGCCGAAATCGAATACGGAGGGTACTGAAAAATTACACACGCTATCACTTCAGAACATGATTTTTCGATGTAGGACTATACTATTTGGTGTAAATTAAATGCATAAAAAGTGACGTCAGTTTTTTTTATTTGTTTTGTTTTGCAAACATAAACATGTATTTGGAGCACGGGACAAAATAATTAAACATGGATTTGTTGAGTGGAAACAGAAATACCAAATGAATGGAGATTTCCTTTTTTTACTAGACTTATATCAATAAAGAAGCAGCTGAGATAATTTAATATACTATCGCACTCAATATACTTATTAGTACACATTAGCTTATTAGTACACATTAAAATAGAATAAGGTAAATTAATCTATCTGATTATTTTCATTTTATAGTATGTCGGGGAGGAAGCAGGACCAAATCGTTCACGCTTCAGTATTATAAGAGTTCCGGGTTTAGAGAGACTAGAAGGAAGTTATAACGATCTTCTTTACCAGGAAGAACCCATTTTGAACAAAGCTTTGGTGGATTTGACCAGTGTCGTGAATTCTGTGCCCAGCATTAAATTTCCAGAGTCTTATTATGTACAGAAGTAAGTACATCTAGATGTAAATTTTGGCACGAAAAGTGAATATCTTAAAGAAAACATTTTTTTATTGCTGTTGCAAGATCAGGCATCTTTATTACTTTGTTTATCGCTAACACTTACTCAATGATAACGCTGTCGGCTTTACTTAATGCTGGTACAATATTAAAAAAACAATATCTTTTTTTATTTTTGGGGTTAAAATAATTTTGTATGAAATAAGCAATCATTTGATGACGAAATCTGTCACCTGAGGAACACAAAGCTACTGTAGACTTATATCTTGGTATATTTTCTGTATATAAAGCATCTTAGCTGGATGTAATGAATTGTCAGGGGCATTTCAACCCAAGTGGGAATAGGTAGGATGTCTTATCCATGGGTTTCATGGGTTGACATTTCTTTCACCACTTAACATTCCCATGTTTGATGTTCCCCCATAGCTTAACCGAAATTGGAATATGGGCTTACCCTGTGACTTATTTTACAAAAAAGAACAGAGTATCGGCAATTCGCCGCGAGGCATAACCATATTCTAATGCATGCACATTTTAAATCAGAATTGTAATGACGGAAATGACCTAAATCCTTGAATTATGCTCGCTCTTACTGATTTATCATATTGATTTGAAAGTTTCAATACCAACTTATTGAAAAATCAAAACTATAATGTCCATCTAAAATTAAGGGGAGTACAAGCGTTGCTGCGATTCCGTGTAATGGCGTAGCTATAATATAACTAGCCAGTCAACCTGTTACGAATTAGTTTAAAGCTGTTGTGTTTGTAAACATGGGTCAGTTTCATTTGGTAGAGGTATGACTTCAAAATGTCCAAGAAACAAATTTTTATGACAAAGATATGTAACAGAGTTAGTACATTCCGCCACAAAAAATACCACTTCAAGAAATGGTGCTACATTTAAACTGCATGCTTTATCTATTTTTCAGTAAATCAAAATTTGTGCAGCTACTTGAAGATGTAATCGGGGGAAATTGTATGACAAAGGCTCTTTTGTGTTTGAATCCAGACACTCATCCAGACACAATGTCGGCCATTTTGAAGTTCTGTAATAAGTTGACGTACGTGCGAAATTTCCCAATAGTAAATGACTGGTGTGCCCAGGTATGAAGAGATCAGTTTCATGATGTGTATTGCTTTTATTTTGTTACATTGACGCTATGCATTGACTGAAAATCTGCGAATTCAGCGTTAATTTAGCAATTTAGCTATATTGTCATGCCATCGTATGTTAAATAAACTTTGATCATTTGTGAGATATTAACACGGTGTACAGACAATGAAGGAATATTACTAATTCAATGTAAAATAAAGATGTCAATGTACAAATCTATATTTGAAAATACTATACACATTGAAAATTTCGCCCCGTTATTTCCTTCATTTACGACAGAAAATATATTCACCATGCCTAAATTAACAGCTCTCTTGGACGACATGTATGTCCATATATTTCAAACAACAAGACCTGACTGCAATTTGCGTCATGTTGTCCATAGTGAGCGGAGTAGTTTTCAAATAAACAAAACGTCACATTCAGAAAACATATCAATGTGCATATCTTAATGCTAAAGTGCGCGCTTTCTATTACAACAGGAGTTTACATGTTTACTTAAGTGTATATGATACTGGTATTCGAATAGTCCTCTTTTTCACATGTGTAGATTTTTGTTCCTAAATTATTCCCATCCATGTTTTAGTTTGTTTGTTTGTTTATTGTTGTTTAACGTCCCATTCAAGAATCTTTCACTCATATGGAGACGTCACCAAATGCCGGTGAAGAGCTTCAAATTTTGGCCTATGCTCGGCACTTACGGCCATTGAGAAGTGAGGGTTCTTTAACGTGCCGGCATCTGCTGTGACACGGGACATCGGTTTTTACTGTCTTATCCGAGGGACAGGAAACCAACCTGCAGCCGGCTGGACTCGAGCTCACGACCTCACGATCAAGAGTCAAGAGCTTTAACGACTGAGCCAGGCCGGCTCTCCATGTTTTTCCTTTATGCATTGCCTACTTGATCTACAGTAAGTTCTTATATTTTTCAGGGATTGATTACAAAATTCCGAGCTCGGATAATCGATTTGTTGTCTCAAGGATACGTTAATAGCATAGCATTGGGCAGCAATGACCAAAAGAAACCCATGGATCTGGAGACGAAACTTGTAAGTTCATGTCGTTACCCATAGTGACTCATCATAGATTGCCATACATATATGTTGGCACTCTTTCAAATGCACAACTGGTTAACTTACTAGTTGTATATGCATACCACACTGAACCTAACCTTATCTTTAAAACAAATATATATAGGAATATAAGATTTTATGCTTGTGTATAGGTCTTATTTGTTATTGTACAAGTACAGTGAAACTTGTATTTAGTGACACAACAAAACCACTCCTTATTGGGAGGTGGTCTTTACATAGAGGTTGATTTGTACCCAAATGGTACTAATGGAAAAAAATGCAAAAAAAGTTTTCTTTTTTAAACTTTCTGGTCTTTATGACCAGGTGGTCTTTATACACAGGTGATCGCTAAAACAGGTTTTACTATAGTAAAAGAAGAAAACATCGAAATAATTTGTTTTTGATAAACACAGCTAATGTCCATTTAAGGTATTCAAATATTTGTTATTTTCACAGATGTTTTATAAAGAAGAAAACGAAAGACTTAAACGTAATACAGAAGACATGAGATCTAAAATGGAGAACATGGCCCATTCTAAATCAGATTTGTCAAAGCATTATCTTACAACGGAAGAAGACAAACTCAGAGTAGGTATTTGATGGTGTCTATTTGTGTCTATCTTAATATTATATAACATTGGAACGATTTGCAAAAAAGGACCCGAATTATAAAATGTCGATAGTGTCAGACTTGGTCGTAGAGCCACACCTGAAACTTTATATGCACCGGCCTGAAATGTCTGGCAACGGCTGTTAGTGTTTGGATCGTCCATCTGTCTGTTTGTCTGTCTGTTCGTAATTTCGTCATGCTTTACATATAAAGTGTCATATTTCACGTTTGGATTGTGATACAGAAACCGAACTTGGACTATAGGTTCATCTAAGGGTTGTTTCACACTTTACTGACATCACATGACCCTGGCGGCAGGATAGGGTCAAAATGTAGGACTTTGAAATTTTTAAAGTTTAGATTGTGATACAGTAATCAAACTTCGACTGTAAGTTCATCTAAGGGTTGCTTACACTTCACTGACATCACATGCCCCTGCCCCGGGGGTGGGGTCATTTTTTTAGTCAACATAGAAATTTGTTGGGACCGGGGGCATTTGTGTTTCACAAACAAATCTTGTTTACAAATAATTTAGGACTTGTTCCTTCAATTACCCTTAGTGTCTCATATCCTATGTGTATTTGATATAGTATGCTGATCAATGTTTAAACGTTGTTTTAAGGTTAGTATGTGTGTATTTAAACATAAAAAATATTTTATAACTGAGTATCAAAAATGATTCAGACTATCTGCATTTGACCTTACTACGCGATCATCTGTAACATTAAGGAAAATACAGAACTTATCCTTTCCATAACATTTTGTTAATTATGCCATACTAGTCTAATATTTACACTGCGTAATATACTGGTGCAAGACACGTGATCTTATTCTTATTACACCTAAACTTGTGCTGTGCAGCTCACATTGAAAGATAAAGGTGTAAATGCTTTAGGTTTATATTTACTCTTTTTATTATTTTCTTGTTGTCCTGTCAGCCTTTTCCATTCGGCTTGTCACACTACTTTTTGTTTACTAAAAAGTTTATAAATGTAAATGTCATTACAAATTTAGACAACGCACTGTCGTATAAAGGCTTACAATAAATAAATTCTAATATCCCTAGACAATGCACTTTCAAATAAAAGTTCATAATAAATATATTTCTAGATATCTCTAGACAATGCACTGTCTTATAAAGATTTAAGATAAATATTTATCTAGCCACCACTAGACAATGCATTGTCTACTAAATGTTTACAATAGATATATTTCTAGATATCCCTAGATAACGTTCTGTCTAATAAAGGTTTACAATAAATATATTTCTAGATATCCCTAGATAACGTTCTGTCTAATAAAGGTTTACAATAGATATATTTCTAGATATCCCTAGATAACGTTCTGTCTAATAAAGGTTTACAATAGATATATTTCTAGATATCCCTAGATAACGTTCTGTCTAATAAAGGTTTACAATAGATATATTTCTAGATATCCCTAGATAGCCTTCTGTCTAATAAAGGTTTAAAATAAATATATTTCTAGATATCTCTAGATAACGTTCTGTCTACTAAATGTTTACAATAGATATATTTCTAGATATCCCTAGATAACGTTTGGTCTAATAAAGGTTTACAATAAATATATTTCTAGATATCCCTAGATAACATTCTGTCTAATAAAAGTTCATAATAAATATATTTCTTGATATCTCTAGACAAGACTGTCTTATAAAGGTTTAAAATAAATATTTTTCTAGACACCACTAGACAATGCATTGTCTAATGAAGATTCACAATTGATATATTTCCAGATATCTCAATCACTTGTAGAGATGCAATTGGAGAATATACGAATTAAACAAGAAGCAGAGGAGAATGAATTCAATCTAAGACAGAGGGTAAAATTATAATGGATTGGTTATTGACAATAGTACAACCTACCTAATTATTATAAAGTCTGTAGTCACCAAATTCACTCAGTACTCAAGTACAACTTCATTATCTTAAATTTGTGGTTGACTGCAAAACCATTGGCCATGACTGAATAACAAACACAATATACATGTACAGTAAAACCTGCTAAAGCGGCCACCTCTATATAAGGATTACCTGTTTATAAAGGGCAGCTTTTTTCAAGTCCCTTGACTGCATACTTCAACTAAATTGAACCTGTGTATAAGGGTCACCTCCACATAAAGGTCAATATTTTCTGGTGACTTGGGTGGCCCCTATATACAGGTGTCACTGTATTTCTTTTTCATGGACATTCGAAAAATTGGGCAAAATTATATTTACATGGAAAATGGTACTCAAGATCGGGGGGTACTTCTGAAGCTTTCTTCTAATGAACAATAATTTTGAAAATAATTCACAATTGGATTAAAGTGATAGTGCGGATAATAATAGTAGTTTTTCTCACCATTTAAAACTGATTGGTATCTCAGTAAAAACAGTGAAATAATATTTCCGTATCAAAACAAAAATCAATATCGCGTACAACTGTATCTTTATCAGGTTATGTCGTCAGTAATGTCTTATTTATTATGCACTGACCCATATTCCTAAGACGCATATGATAGGCTAACGGCCAAATGTAATTTTAGACAACGACCTTGACTCTTATCACTAGTGCTGAGGTACGGAGGTACTGTAATAATAAAGATGAAAATACCATTGCATATACCAATACCATTTAATCACTCATATTCATCTCGCTTTTGTTCCAGTTTGAAACTACACCAGATTTATTCTTTTTTCTGGCAGAATCTTTCTTGTAATCGCTTTCTTTCACTACTGTTTTGTAAATCTCCGACAGCCTTCTTTTTGTTTACCGAGTTAAGCATGCATCAAAACCTTTAAGATTGAGTTCAAACTTTAAGAAATATGAAATGACCTCGTATCAAATCGAATTTTTGTTCTCTTGGTCAATAACTCAACGAAGCCTTATATCACATGTTCAGACCTCAAAATTCAGTGAAAAGTTAATATTGATGACAAAATATTTATTTTTTTTTTTTATTAATTTCCGACAATTTCAATTTTCCGTTAAATAAACATAGAAAATATCGTCGCAACAGGAAGTATGTGTTTTGTTCACCTTAAAATAATAAATAAGCTAGAGTATTAAGTAAAAGTAAACATGGGACCAATTTCTTTTAGTAAAAAAATATGAAAGTCATGGCAAATTTAAAGCATTAAAGAGTTAAAGGATTTAATGTTTGAATCACTGAGCGACTGTGGTATGGTAATTGTACAAATCTGTTACAGATAGACAACACATTGTACACGTAATGATTTTCCTATAAAATCTATGATTTGATAGCACTGTTATGAAAGACCCCAGGCTTTTTTCAATACTTTATATAAAGAAATATGACGAATATGATAGCAAGGTCAAAGGGCATTGATGTAAATTCCTCAAAAGCATTTGTGATTTCTTTTACATCAAGAAAAAAAGGGAAATATCATCTCTCTCTTCTAAAATCCATCAATATTTATCTCATTTAGGTAGATGAGCTTGAGGGTAGGGATTCCAAGCTACAACAAGAGATAAAAAAGATGACAAAAGCTTCCAGACACGCGGAGGACCTTCGAAACGAATCTGACCAAAATAGAAAGGATTTGGCGGATGAATACACCAATCTAATGGCTAACCGCCTGACACTTATGAAGGAGCTAGAAAAAGAAGTACACATACTATCTATTTTTATTTGTTTACAAATAAATGGGCCTTATGCAAAACAGAAGTCCAACAAACAAAATCAAATACAAAATATAAAAACGACACAAACAAGTTCAAAAGTTTAGTTTTTTTAGAATTATAATAAGGTAGGTATTATGTGACATGTAAGTATTAAATAAATATTTTAATAACAGCGGTCATATCATAAACAATGCGTAATTGAAAGTTCAATACAACAGAATACCTTTTTGGAACAGATGTTTGAATCCTATCTCTAATGTAGTTACTCATATAATCGTTATCCTTACTGGTTATTTGTAAATATATAAGTCTGAATTATGGTATTGACTTGTACTGTAATTTGTTTATCGCATCACAATAAACAAAAACGACCCCTGGGTTTCTTTACACAGCAATGACGTCATAATACACCGATCCCGAAATCTAAAGTGATGCAACTTTTATACTTTTCTCTATATATTTAATATAAATTTACATTTTTTCAAAACACTCATGAATAGTTATATCTAAAACAACTTTGACAAAACGTAAAACACAAAACTCAGAATATCTAACAGTTTCATTGTGTATTTGTTCATTTTATTTAAATTTTCTGTTTTCAAGATTTAGCAATTTTAACAGAAAGTTAAATTCCTTATGCCATCATTCCCTATAAAACACATATTAAAGAGACATTAAAAATTTGTGTTCTGCAAAACTCATCAGTACTATGAAACAAAGCAATGAGAATTTATAAAAAGACAAATATATAAACTTCAAAATATTGATGGTTAATTGGGGAAATTGTATTGAAATTGAATAGAGAATGACTTAGTAATAGCTTTTTCAAAACATGGGGTTTTATATAAAATATTTAAAGAAAAACAAAAAGTTGCAACAATTTTGGTTCATCACTGTACATATGAAAACCATTATGATTGAACTTTATTAAGTATCATGTTTACAAGTATTTATGCCTTTACGTGTATATTCGTATATTTTCACGTTTGCTTTTTTCAACAGTGATGATATCGGCTTCCAAATTTGAATAATGTCATTCCTTTTTGCATATACATGTAGTTTTAATATCCGATATGACATTGCTTGTTCACCATACCGATGCAAATCGCAGAGTTATCAGTTGTTGTTATAAATATATCAAACATCTAGGTAATCATCGCGTTTATCATGTTGATAGTCAACAGTTCGCATATTTTCGTCTTTTTGCAATTTTCATATTTCATAAACTTGATATGATGAGACCTTTCGATAGTAGTTGTCTAACTTTATATATTACCAACGTTATTCATGTTCAAGTTGTATGCCTGCTACACATTATGCAGCAGACTTCCACAGACCCAGATGGTCATTCAAGTAATTGGTTAAACTTTTGCCGCAGTAAAACAACCAAATCTCCATACCAACCTTCCATATACGACACATACATCTCATCAAGATTTATTCATTTCAAGCGAAAAAGAAACGAAGAAATGAGCCTGGCTTTGTTGAACATGGCACAAAGACAGCCGAGTAGAGGTGGTCTTACATCCGATCAGGAAACGGAAGTAAGAAAAGCACAGGAAGTCCTGCGACAAAACGAGGCTGCAAAACAGAAGGTAGCTTACCAAACTCTATATTGATTTGATTGTTCATTGGCTGTTTTTCAACACACTAATGCCTCTCAAAACATTCAATTATCCACTATTTGAGGCAAGTGGTATAGGTATGATAATTGATCTATCGACAACTGTCGGGTACCTGGCTCTGCATGTGTGGTTTTTTGACGTCATTCGATTGAGGTGTAACAATCACAAATTGTTTGACAGAATGGAAAAGTCTGCCAAAAGGTAACATTTCCGACTTTTGCGAATGGTCAGTTATCTCTCTATTGTAAACTATACCTGATTACGAAGTTAAAACATGATCAATTATTTGTATATATATTCCACTGATAATAACACATGTACCACTGTAATTAATTATATTATGTATAAGTTTAAAGTTCACTAATATTGCTATTTGAGATAAAAATTTAATCGCTATATATTTATTTTCAATAATATTTTCTGTGTTGTAAGTTTTAGTAGGGAAAGGTTGCTTCTTTAAAAACTTCAATGTTACATATAAGATTTTAGGAACGAAGTTTATTTCAGAAACCAAATCTCTTAATTTTATTTTAAATATTATAAACATAATACCAAAGTTATTGTGCTCAAGACGATATCGTTTCTGTCAATTAAACTTCATCAGTTGGGCTCCAATTTGAAAAGTATGTGTATTTTCTAAAGATATCTCTAAAAGTGTATAGCCGAAATCCGTTTAAGAGTAACCACTGTAAAAAAAATGACTATCTTAGCTTTAGACAATTTTCGAATTTAAATAGTGTTAACAGTGCCAAATATTACTTTAGTATAAAATGAAAAGCTGGTACCGAAATACCAGGTACTAGGTTTATGTATACCATCGGGGACTCAAACGGTCCACCAGCAGTGGCAACGACCTAGTGGTTATAAATATTATAAACATAATACCAAATTTATAATGCTCAAGACAATTGATTAATCAATTTCAGGCTAAGGAAATTGAGGCTTCGCAAGTTGATAGAGTTCAGGTGGAAAATCTTGTAAGTATATGTTTATAGTCTTACTATGTGTTAAAATGTTTTTTCAAATGTTTAAATGCAGCTATTCTGCCTTTTTCTGCTATTTAAAACCATTCAAACTCGATTTCTTATTATCTTCATACCATAATTGAGATTATTCAGTCCAATAACGTTTTGTTTTCTCACATAATCATATAATTGTATAGAAATTACTCAATGGTTTTTACTTTTCCACTCCATTCTGTAATATCAAAAACAACTGTAATACCACTAGCCTAAAATAATGAACCTATATTGTCAAATGTAGATTTATGAATTCTACAATAGTACATATCAGCTTGTTTTGACAAAAACAAAATAAAAAGTGTGTCGTATAAAGGAATTTATCCTTGTTCATCAGCTTTCAAGGGGTTTTGCTAGTAAAAAAATAAGAAAAACAAATTATCTAGCTCTAATTTCATGCATAACTGTTGATCTACTATTTTGTGCCGAAAACTATACCTTGTCACCCCTGTAATCTTCTGTTGACGCGTTGTATTGATTAGCATGTGTCATGGAACATAAACATGGAAGAAATATACTTATACTTAAAACGATAGTTATTTAACGTCATGGCTTCTGCAGGTAAATAGATATGATCTTTATTTAATAGCTTTTGTATGAAAGAAAGAAATACGAAAAGGAAATATCAAAACTAGAAATGGATCACCGGGAAACGGAAGCAAAACTGCAACAAAGATTGTAAGTTTTTTACTGACATTTACGACATTTCGAATATTGCGTTTTGATTTGAAACATCTCATCACAATAGTAAAACTTTTCTCTCTCTCTCTCTCTCTCTCTCTCTCTCTCTCTCTCTCTCTCTCTCTCTCTCTCTCTCGATAGAAAGATAGATAGATAGATAGATAGATAGATAGTTAATATATAGATAGATAGATAATATATAGATAGATAGATGGATGAATAGATAGACAGTTGTAGTATATTTAATCAATTTGCTATTATACATTTGTTTTATGCCCACAGAGAATCACTGCAGAGACAGATTGAAGAATCCAAACTAGTGGCCAGAGATAGACAAAGACGATTGGCTGAACTGAATTCTGTAAGTTCACATCTGTTTTGTCTATTAAGTCGCCAATGTCTTGCTAGACAGTTTCATTATCACGTGGATTTAGCATGCTCACTAGATGGTAGAGCGGTCATCTCGTTTGGTTTGGATCAAATCGTACACATTATAATGTAGATGAAAATTGTCCAAAGAAGGACGGATATTAAGCCTCAGTCATAACCAGCCGTACTTCCACTCTACGGGGTATGTACGGCAAAACACGCCAAGGAACGCACGGGCCTTGCACGGCCTTCTTGCGGAATTTCGAGCACGTAGAGTGCCCGTAAGTACGTACGATGGATGTTCAGCAGGTCCAACAAACTCTGCGATTTCCCAATAACATACGCTGTTCCTACTCCCAACTTACAAAATGACTGCTACTGTTTTCTGCCCCCACGAGCTATTCGACTCTCACCTACGGCGAAAAACGCAGAGGATGCACGATTTAAAAACCCGAGCATCCAGCTGTGACTAAGGCTCCAATGGGAAATCGCAGAATTTGTTGGATATATTCAACATCCATTGTACGTGCTTACGGGCAGTCTGTGTGCTCGAAATTCCTCAAGAATTCGAGCGTTCATTGGCCTTTCTTTTTTGCCGTACACACACCGTAGAGTGGAAGTACGGCCGGTTGTGACTGAGGCTATTTATCTAAGTGTGAATTTATGATAGCAATATACGTTATTTGGAAACATTGGTGGATCATAAAACAACATTTAAACGAACCAGTGGGTGATTCCATCGAGGTTAGGATTTGTTTGTATTAGTTTGTAGAACAAGGTTAAGCCGCTTATATGAGTGGATAATGTTTTCGCCCAAGGCATTCACCCCTGATTATTTGAATACTGTGCGTTTTTATCTTCTTTCAGACCAGTCTTTTATGGGCTGTAGAGCTGAAGGAGTTAAGACATATTCTATGATGTAGAATAGTCTAAAGTTGAAGAATGGTAGACTTGATACCACATACATAAATTACATATATATTTTGTTGTACCAAAATATGTTATGTAGCATACAAGATATAATATACAAAACATTTAACCATATCTTGTCAGTTTTTAATATTGACACAGCGACTGAATATGTCAGGTTTAATTTTCACTACCACATGGTGTTTTTATTATTCATTCCAAGCAATTGTGTGTAGTTGAACTCACCCAAATAGAAGAACAATGATGAATAATAATGAAGAAGTTTGAAATACTATTTTTGTATATTTAATGTTTTGATCATATAAATAGAGTTAGGCATAGAATGTCCAACTAAAGCAGTACCATTTGTAGTAAAACGCCGAGGGTACACGAGTAGGAAAATCATTTTGGAAAGTTTTTTCTACATTTATTCTTTCAGTCTCTGATAATGACACGTGCCGACAAAGAACAGTTAGAAAGCCAATCAAACCGACTCCAACACAAAGTAAAAAGTTTGGGAGAAGACTATAGATATAAACTACTGAAGTATGTTGAGGATGTTTCGGTGAGTAAACTTAAATTTGACAGTGTCATGTGAAACAATTGAGCAACTGCTTTTATCACAACATAAAGGCGAATGTAATTTTCGGCGCATTAATGTAGGTGCCCGTATGTGGCATCCACTGTATACATTTAAATTGATTGCCAAACATCCCATGGGTCAGCCTATATATATATATATCTTTGTTGTTGCCATTGTTGGTTTATTTTGTTTGTCTAGCGAGTCATTGTTGGTGATAAATAGACTAATACCGTGTAAGCAGAATTTTTCGAGAGGATTTAATTTTGGCATAATTAGTAAGGTTGTTGAGATAGATTAAATTGAATATCGCTAACAATTCATTTTCTATCGTACATGTAGGTAAGAGTTATCATTTTTTTTAATCATAAAATCGGTAAAATTAATATTCGATAAAATCATATACCATATTTCAAGACAAAACGCTAAATTTCGCTGAAATTTCCACTGATAAGGTATCGCATTGATACAATAATCACCCTTGTCAATCGACATTGTAATGTTCTATTCTGTCTTTGAAAGACATATGTGGATAAGCCGCCATCGGACACCACTACAACACACATGAAAGACTATGTACAAACAATGATAAAAGATTTGACCAAGTCACACAAAGACAGAGAAGAGCAACTTGCCGAGGTTGCACAGCAACACAGGAACAGGCAGCAAACCCTGCAGCATCAGTATGAGCAACTACTGGTGCAGTACAGGTAAGTCGAAAAAGGGTATTATGGAATAAATATTTGCTATAATGAGTAAATATATCATTAAAATTTGTCTACGTTTAGCCTCGTGTTTTTTCCATGTGAAGTATATATATATTTCTTTATTTATTTGTATTTATATCTGTACTCTAATCTACTATAATCCGCGATACTTATTGGCTTACTGGACACGTGAGGATGGTATATATTCCATATACTGCTTCCACAGGGGGGTATAATACCTTACATGACGTCAAACTATAATCCTCATGGGTCGCTAATTTTTACAGTATGTATGTGTATTTCAAAGCAAATCACGAAAAACTAAACTGTGTCGAATTCTTTTCACGGACTAAAAACAAATCGTTCCATCTGTCAAGCATGTATAATCTTTCATCTATCATGCATAATAAATGTTATGGGAAGACAATGCAAATGATAAAATGCATTTGCATCCAGGAATCTCCGGCAACAATGTGAAGAAAGCGGAATACAGACAATAGATCTTGGACCAGATGAATCGGAGTTAAATCTTCCGGAATCTGTCATAAATTCTGCCAATATGAAAGAGATAATTCGACTGAAGTCGGAGGTCAACAAACTAAGGCAGCTGGAACTCGACTGGAAGTTAAAGGTAATTTGGTGATCAAAATAAAATAAAAGATTCTCTCTTTCTTTCTCTCTCTCTCTCTCTCTCTCTCTCTCTCTCTCTCTCTCTCTCTCTCTCTCTCTCTCTCTCTCTCTCTCTCTCTCTCTCTCTCTCTCTCTCTCTCTCTCTCTCTCTCTCTTAGCTGTTACCATTCATATCTCAACAATATAAGTTTTTAGTTACATTAGTCGCTTTCATTTCCCTCTCTCCTTCCCTAAGCTGTTAGATATTAAAATACGCATCTCTCTCTCTCTCTCTCTCTCTCTCTCTCTCTCTCTCTCTCTCTCTCTCTCTCTCTCTCTCTCTCTCTCTCTGTTGGCAATTAGATTTCAGGTGTTAACAATACAAAAAGCTTACTTATTTTTCTCGCTATCATTCCACGCTCCTTATTTTCAAAGCTACTCAGATATCGACGATACAACAAGCATTTGCTTATATCTCTCATTTGTTAGATTTGCTAGGTATACATAATAACAACAATCATCACTCCTTTAATCTTTCTCCCTTTCTGTTTCTTTCTTTCTCTCTACTGCTTCAATTCAGATATCAATTATGCCAAAAACCTTTACCCCTCTCTCTCTATATAAACATATAAATCTGTATTTCTTTTTCTTTCTTTTTTTTTTTTTGATTATACACGTTTCATGAAAAAAACATGTATGTAGAATTAGTTCAAAACTGCCATACATCCCGAACATGTTATGGCGATCATTGGAAAAATATTTCCGATTTTCATCTAATGCTTCTCACTTAGGACACATTACCTTGTTTTAAAGTATCCTGCGAACTAACTTTAAACAGTAAAAAGAACAATTATGAATCAAGGTAGAACAAATAATTTGATTCTTAATACTTCATTTGGAAACTGTCAGTTATTTCATAACTCTTTTCTTACTTGGATTTGAATTTTGTTTAGAATGTTAAAGGCGGTGAGGGTGGAAAATTCAGGTTTGTATATATCTAATAGGTGTGTTGACAGTTTAATTCTAACTTTGCTGCTATTAATGAGTTCATTATTTTTCATAAAAAAAAACTTAATATAAAAACCTCAGATACCAAAGTGTAAATCAATAGAATGTCCAGGACATAGATACAAATTCGATAAAAAATGGACAAACACGGACCTCTGGAAACTAAGAGGTGGGATCAGGTGCCATGGAGGAGTAAGCATCCCCTGTCGACCGGTCACACCCGCCGTGAGTCCACAGTCAAGTCCAGTGAAACACGTGAGGAGTGTATCCTCGTCACAATTGGTACAGACGTCTCACCAACCGCCAACGAAACGGCAACTCAACATTTCACTTAGTGAAACAGAGTAGTCGCAAAGAAGACTATTATACCGACAGATATCAAACTGTAGAGTTGGAATATAGAAAGTGATGCCAGAATTAAGCATTTGTTAACATATAAGAGTCGGATATATTAAAATTCTAATCGTCAGGTGACACAGGAGACAATAATTATAAAAATCTAGTGAAAAAGGACGTGTCTGTGGTAGTTTTAAAGGTAGATAAATTGATTAATTTGGGATATGTGTTTAAAGTTAATACAATGAATTATATACGCAGAATTGACCTTGGCATATTTAAGCCTGGATGTGCCCCACTACTGAATTTATTAAATATATCATAAGTATTTCCCCGCTATGCTTAAGTTTGCATTTGTTTTTCTATAAATTTAACAGCTTATATGACACAATCGATTGGTAAAATTTGTGAAGCGTAATTTGTACAAAACATTGCCAATTATATGTTTCCGTATTGATATTCATGGTCTCCGGGGGAGGAGGGTGCTCCCTTGCAGATTGATCAGAGGATGGTACTTTAAACCATGAAGTCTGTCACTAACATTCAACCCTTAACTTAATCTGATTTGATTTTTGTGAGAAAGTTTGAGTGTTTACCTGCAGATGGCCGGTGGTCTCTTCCCGGGTAGATTGTAACCCGGTTTCTCTCCTCCATCATAAAACCCGGCCGCCACCATATAACTGAAAACAACAAACTTTACATTGAAAATTTCCATTGATATAGAAATTCTCTCCTTCACACACATGAACACATGATATTATTACTTTTGTTAATGGAAAATAAATATATTGACAGCGTAATTTTTCAGAACTTTCATACATTGATTTGTTTGACGAGTGTCATGCGGTCCTTCGAGGTTTCTGTGTACTTTTTTGCTGTATCAATAACCGGACTTTATTCCCTTTGACAGAAAGAACGCGATTATTTTGACATGCCCCTCAAGCCTTTTATTTATTTTCCCGGTGTCTTAATTCTTAATTAATTATGTAGTCTTCTTTCAATTATCAGATGATACATGGTATGAACATCCAGTTGAAAAAATACTACCTTTGTAACCGAGTGGTTAGAGCATCGCGCTTTAAAACATGAAGTCTCTCACTTCTAGTCAGCAGGTTCGACCCATGCTTGAACATAGGCTGGTTTTTGTGTGAAAGTTTACCAGTTTACTTGCGGGAGGCCGGTGGTGTCTTTCCATTGTGACTGGGTTCTTTTCTCCGCCAATAGAAAATGCATGGCTATCATCATATAACTTACTAATTGTAGAGTGTGGCGTATAACACCCATTAAAAAGCAAATACAAAATCCAAGTTATACATGTGGAAAGGGCTGAGATAATACTAACTGCATCGATGTATTTGGTAGTGTAAAACTTTATATCTGTTTGTGCTGTTTTATCAGCAGTGTTGAGTTTAACACCAGTTAGTACTGGCATACTGTTGTACTGTTGTAATAGTAAGTTTTACGTCCTCGTTAACTGTTGTATTATATCATAAAGGCCAAAATCTGATGCAACGCATTCATCTAAATTTCTTTAGTTTTAAGGGCGTTCGCCACTCAAGCGATATCGTAGGGTCAATACCGGGCAATTTTCGATCAAATAAGTAATGATTATTTGAACAATGATCTTGCTTCCGATCGATGAAATTGAAAACCGAGGTTCAGTGGTACGATATTTGCACCATGGCGAAACCTCACTGTGTTGGCGTCCAAAGAAATTGTTGTGATAATTTATCCACAGCCGGAAAGAATTTCACATACGTGAGTATAACGAGTGGACATATTGACGTAATGCATACATTCTCATGATACATATATCATCCAGCACGTGGGATAGAAAGATATTCGCCGCTAATATTGATTTCATATATATGTCTTACTATTTTGAAGCAAATATATGATATTTTGTACAAACAATGCATTAATTGGTAAATATTAATTTTTGTTTTTTGAAATTCACATTAACTACTAACTTCTGACATGATTAATTTTACAGAAAATAAAGCGTTCATTTCATAACCCCGCAACGACGTCGGGGGTATGCTGTAGTCGGGGTACCTGTCCGACTGTTTGCAGGCATAATTTGCCCGGCGATTCATTTTGTTCATTTGTCATTGAATTGTCTTAATACTTAAAATTAAGTGAGAGTATCAAAATGTAAATCTGACACTACAATAATTTGACATCACGACTCATTTTTATAGTGTTATACCCCTATATGTAAAAACAATAGTGACAGGAACAACTATTCGTTCGGATTTGCATTCGGTAATTCTCACATGTTTTTTTTTCTCTAAAACCTTTGTCTAAAATCTTTATGTGCAGTATAAACCTGTCCATGTATGTGGTGTCACATCAAAATCTTATCGTAAGCTGAAGTAAACATGTCACACGTCGGTGATAGCTCCAGTTGTCCCTGTTTATTATTATGGCCAGTGATAAAATTGCTGCAGATGAATTGAAAGGAAATTATCTCTTTCAGCGTCGACGGAAGGGGCAGTGTGAATGACATGCGCAAACAATTGCGTGAGTTCACAGCAAATACACAGAAGGAATTAGAAATGGAGCGCGCACGACTTCTAAGCGACAATGCGTCCCTCAAAGAACAACTGATATCTAGTCAGGAATACATAAGTGAACATTTACGAAGGTATATAATCATAATCACACTTTGATCCTGTCAGCACTATAGACCATAATAGATTGGTCTAAGACAGTAGAAAAATGCATACCATTTACAAACTTAGGGATTAAAGGATACTATGGGATGATACCTTTGAATTATATTTTTGTTTGTTTTAATGTTGTTTAACGTTACATTAAACCATTCTTCAGCATGGCGGTTGTCACTTTTACCAATGAAGACACCAATTGCCGGCAAGAAAACTGGCAAACGTTCATTCAAAATCATTTTGAGTTCCAGTGAGACTTTGTAATGGTAGATGAGAGAAAACAAACCGCCGTGTCTTTGTATGTAATTTGGTTAACTGTTACATGAAATAAGCTTAGGTTCAAGCCGGGTTTGAACCCGTGCTGATAAAAGGTAAGAGACTTCATCGTTTGAAGTACAATGTTCTAACAACTCATTCATGGAGGTCTCTTTTTTTCAAACGTTAACTTAAAAAAAAGAATGATTGCTGCATTGCTGTGCATACGAAACTTTTTTGTCGAAACAGAAACAGCACAGTTTTGCTCTATACAAATGTTTTAAACACTCGATTTCTAGTGAAATGTCCACCAGAGATATTTGAATTTGCGAATTAAAGAAAATTCGCGAAATTTATCTCACACGATAGTACTTATAAAAAGTAACAAAAAAGAATATTGATAGATCAGTAAGATGTGATTTGGCAATTTTTGCGAATTGAAAAGTTAGATTCTTGAGTAATAAAAGTTATTTACAATATTTTGTAAATGATTACATTGAATTAGTAAGGAACACGTGTTATTTTTAAGAAATGTAAAAAGACAACATGGCAAACAATCCAAATAAAAGAAGATGAGATTTATATGCCTAAGAGAATTATATAGCTAACTATCTTGATTTGCACTTTGTGATAAAGCTCTTGTCTCGCTTGCGGAAATTCCTGGTTTGGATAATGAAATAGACGGCAATAAATGTTTGGTGATATTCGGTTTTGGCGGTGTCTAGAAAATACTTTTACATAGAATAACCGCCAACACATATATACATAGTTTATCTCATGTTTTCGTGAAACAATACAAGTTTCACTGAAAATAAATTTATTACAATTTCTTGTGCAAAACTGTAACTAGACACATTTTGTGGTGTGGGTGTTTTTCCATATTAAAACAGATGAAAAATTAGCACCAGGATATTAACTGACTCAAAACGGGTTCACAATTCTTTTAAACAGATTTATTTTAATTTCAGATACAAGGACGAAATTATAAAACTCAGAAAACAATTGGGTTATGACGTGAATGGTCCTTTAGTTGGACTAGATGTTTCTTACCGGAAAAGTAGAAGAAAATGATAATCAAGATCACAACATGACAAATTAAAGGGACATACTGTTTAGGTGGAATATGTATGAACTGTTTAGAAAATAGAATTTCACAGTTGGAAGAATGTACAGTTCGGGAAATTACTTCCAGTCAAAAGTATCAAATAAGCACTAAAAAGGAAACAATTTTATTGATTTGCCTAAATTTTTGTACGTCAGTATCAATGTTTTCTAATATCTTTGTACTAGCCTCATTATGACAAATCAATACCAGAGCACATGTGTACATATATCACCGCAATGTTAGATTTTGACACTCCCCCCCCCCCATACTGGTGACACTGATGATGTACGGAATACTTGCGTTAATTGGTGATTCGCCAAACAATCAGATATAGTGCATTTGATAGAGCATGGCAGGTTAGTCTTGTTTGTCTGTTTGTTTGTTTATTGTTGTTTAACGTCCCACTCAATAATCTTTCACTCATATGGAAACGTCACCAAATGCCGGTTAAGGGCTTCAAATTTTGGCTTGTGCTCGGCACTTACGGTCATTGAGCAGTGAGGTTTCTTTAACTTGCCGACACCTACTGTGACACAGGACCCTGGTTTTTACTGCATTATCCGAAAGACAGGAAACCAACCTGCCGCCGGCTGGACTCGAACTCATGACCTCACAATCAAGAGTCGAGCGCGCTACCGACTGAGCCAGGTTGGCTCGATTAGTCTTGTGAACTCTTTCTTGTCATGGGCGAGTTTAAATTTTAAAAAATGCAGCATGCTTAAGAGATAGTTACATTGACAAGAGTAATGACTCATTCAGTTCTGCCAAGATAATGTGGCACATACGGGTTATGTCTAAAACAACAATCGGCCTATTTAATGAAACCGTGTAAAGCGTGACTTCATGTATTACTGTAGGTCTGTTGTATGTGTTGCGGAAAACAAGCCTGTCACCCCTGTTGCGATTCAATTTGGACTCGTTGTGTTTGGTAATATGTGCCAATTTACCTTGGTAGACCTATACTTGTCACCGTAACTACGGGTATGCAGTGGAGAGAAAAAAGACATTTCCTGTGAAATTAAATTTGTCTATTAAAACCGAAAAGCAGGTAGATAATTATTATAATCAAAAGATTACTTCCGGCCGCCATGTTACATATATCTAACAATACATGTAATAAAAAAACTGTAACCTGCTGAAACAAATAATTACGCAGTATACAAATTGATTATGATAACAATTAGTTTGTTTTTTTTATTAACGATAGTAAAAGGTAAAAGTTGTTTAAAGATGTTTAAATGTACCTATGGCTTTGTTGTACCTAAATCATCGTTTTTAATATTTTTGATCACAGATTACTGTGAATTAAAAATGTTGTTTCCACATAAAATTACGTTGGAAATCACAACAACTACTTAAACAATGTGAGTAAATGAAATTAAAGTTCCAATAGCTTGCTTAATGAAAGTAAAATTGAAGAAGTACCAATCAATAATCAAAACTCAAGTCCATTTTAACACGACGAATTAGATGTGCAAATGGTCTCAACATGAAAAACAATTACGAATCCCAAACGGGATAAGACCAGGGTCCGGAAGGAGGTCAGCGTCCTTTCTGCTGGCATGCCACACCCGTCGCAAAATGTTCATTGGAAACCTAGTTCGATGAGCGGGTAAAATTCGGTAAAAAAGGTCAAGTTTGGTGATGAGGTCAAGTTCGGTGAAAGCATGATTGGTGAAACGGAGTCACTGTCTGTGGCCGTGATCCAGAATACTATCTAATATCTCTGAGAGGGGGACCTCATAATGTTTAACAAGATCCCCGTATCGGCCATAAAACTTCTTAAACGACGACTCTAAGTGTTCAACAACGTAACCTTGTGTATGTAGTTTCTTGGCTAGTCGTTTAGCTCTCAGAATAAAACATTCATAAGAAGAGCATGCCCTGGCATAACGTATAAGTTGTGAAATGAAAACGCCATTGACAGGAGAAGATGGAATATTACTACTTGGAAATGGGAAGTTTATGATATGGAAATTGAAATCGTCTCGTTTGTCATAGAAAGATGTATGAAGTTGACCGTCTTTTCCAATCGACAGGAGTAAATCTAGGTAAGAAGCTCTCTGTGTTGCTCTCTATCGTCTCATTGATCTCTAGCTCAACAGGATACATCTGGCCGAGGTAATTCTGAAATTCTGAATTATTTATGGACAGAACATCGTCGATAGACTTGTAAGTAAAATTGAACCGAGATGCTAACTGTTTGAAAATGAGTCATTATGTAGTTTTACAAACTGCTTATTTAAGATAATGGTTCTATCAGCCTTTACTCTATACATTATCGGTGTATTAAAATGACAGGCGTTTATGATAACCTACAATTCACAATTGGGTTGAATGACATTGGTTACAAATTGTAGTAGTATCGTCCATGTTTAATTCTTTTCTTGTAATACCATTATTTACTGAAAATAAAGCATTGGTGCTCTTTGTAGAAAAAACAATCTTCCTGAATCATGGAGTACGGAAGAAAGTCAGATCTTATATAAGTGGTTTGTAACAGCACATAAAATAGCTTGTCAGATATGGTGGCGGGAAACTGTAATGCTACATTATGACTACTTAAATACCTTGCAACTCGTCCTTCTGAGGCAGGGAGAGATGTCTACTGTGCTGCAGGAAATCCGGAAAGTGTTAATTTTTTTTTTTTTTTTTTTTTTTTTTTTTTTTGGAAATTCACGTCAAAGAAACATTCTAACTATCAATTAAATTGCTAGTATATGAAAAGAAAGTCAAAGTCGTAATCACTTTTGCATTTCAAGACGACTGAAACCCTCCAATTATACAATTTACGATATTCTGTGCTCGATAAGCGGTAATGGCGGTGGCCATTGTTGTTGTTAATTTTCATAGGAATAGTCTATTATTTTATTGAAATTATTGAAAAATACGATCAATCGACTCCTCTGTTGACTTGCGCACAGGAACGTTGTATTGAAATATCAAGTTTCATTTCCACCAAAGTTTATGAATAAAATTTAGCGGAATATTTATAAAATAACACTTTCCAAAAATAACACTTTCCAAAATTGCTGGGACACACAGTAGTGTGTATGCCTTTGTCCTTCTACAATGGTCTGTAGGTATTATAGACCAGTTACCCTCCATATCCGCATATAGCTGTCCGGACAGGAGATGAAATTTCACCTCTTAAAATCTGACATGACTAATGGTAGACTTTCATGTTGAAGATTTCACGTTAGACCAACTGAACTATTCCGTCTGCCTAGTTACAAAGTTTGACTTTAAGTATTACGAATAACTAAGCTTTCGGGGAGACGACGTTTAATACTTCTTATTACCACTGTATCAGAGTTAACTCCCTTTGATCACTGTTTTGACGCGAAGAAAAAAACCTCCCGAGATAACGTAAGATTACGCTTATAAACCAAAGTAGATTGATGGATTGCAATGATGTCCAATATGCCAGTGAAACACTGCATCATAGTAGACTGCATTTCAGATAGCAAAAAAAAAGGAAAATATTCTATTTTACTATTTGCCAAAAGTTGGCAATATTTGCAAAACGTGTCTTCATTTAGTAAGACGAAAAGGACTTAAAAACAAAAATTCTGTGTCAGACACTCGCCAGTGGGCAATTTTAATGCGGCAGCATTCTCACATAGGTCAACAAGTTCATTTTTTTTTCATATTGAGATGTTGAATTCCTTTGGACTTCAATATTTACCCTATAGAATTGCATTGTAAACTACGGTTATTTGTATTTGCCGCCATGTGGAAGTTCATTTGTTTACAGCTTGTCCCTGAGCTAAAAGCGCCTTTAATATGAAGAGTTCTACTAATGGAAATACGACGTAATGAATCTGAAATCGATTTGAACTTGAGATGGAGAAATTTTAAATTTTACCTGTACCCCCGAAATCACCAAATTTACTCAATGTTTAAGGTCATCGAGTTTTTTAGAATTATATTTTTGTTCTGTATATTTAGAAAAAAAATGTAAAAAAAAACAAGATAAAAAATATTGTTCATTTTAGGACAATTTTAAAATTTAAACAGATACAATGTTTTATATACGTCCATAACTCTGTTCCATAAGTATTGTAAACAGACATTATTCTCTTTATTTTGATAAATCATGATATGGGAACCAATTGTGCTCCTTTATTGGCCGACCTGTTCCTTTATTCATACGAAGCAGACTTTATTCAGAAACTGCTGAATCAAAAAAAGAAAAAGTTAGCGGTGTCCTTTAATTTGACCTTTTGGTATTTCGACGACGTTTTGTCAATTAATAATGACAATTTTCATACATATGTCAATGCGATATATCGCAGCGAACTAGAAATTAAAGATACAACAGAATCAAGCACACACGCTTCATACTTAGACATTTAACTTAATATAAACACAGACGGGAACTTAGCAACTAACCTATACGACAAACGCGATGATTTCGGATTTCCCATCGTAAATTTTCCACATTTAAGTATTAATATCCCTCAGTCACCCGCATATGGAGTTTTTATTTCACAAATGATCCGATATGCCAGGGCGTGTACAACATATGAAGATTTCATATACAGAGGTAAACTACTCACTGCCAAATTATTGACACAGGGATATCGAAAATCGCATTTAATGTCAATGTTCCGCAAAATTTACGGTCGGTATAATAGTCTTCTTTGCGACTAAAGTAAAATGTTGAGTTGGCTTTTCGTTGGCGGATGTTGAGACGTCTGTACCAATTGTGACGAGGATACACTCCTCACGTGTTTCATTGGACTTGACTGTGGACACACGTCGGGTGTGACCGGTCGACAGGGGATGCTTACTCCTCACTGGCATCTGTTCCCACCTCTTGGTTTCTAGAGGTCCGTGTTTGTCCATTTTTACCGGATTTGTATCTATGTCCTGGACATTCTATTGATTTATACTGAAGTTTTTATATATGTATCCAAATGATATACGATAGCAAAATGAACTCCGACGACCAGACAAAAATTTATCCATTTTGATTATTGAGATATCAAAACGTGTGAGTATGCGCGGGCGCTTATGTGTATCCGGGAGATAAAGATATACAGTAAAACCTCGTTATAATGTCCCCTATTTCATTTGCTACCTCGCTTAAAACTATAATTTTTTAATGGTCACTTTTATAATTTCCCCTATAATTTCACATATCGTCACACCGCTTCATAATGTCAAATGGTGGCAGGATAACGAGGTCTCTCTCTCTCTCTCTCTCTCTACTCTCTCCTCTCTCACAATTCTCTCTCTCTCTCTCTCTCTCTCTCTCTCTCTCTCTCTCTCTCTCTCTCTCTCTCTCTCTCTCTCTCTCTCTCTCTTTCTCTCTCTCTTAATGACGTCACATAACTTACCAATTACTTACTTGATACATGTAATTCAAAGATTGTGTGAGAAAAATTATCGGGAAAAAACCAAATATTACAAATTAATAAGTCTTACAGACGTGAGCGGATTCTAACATACATATCATGGACTGATAAGTTGATTCAACAGTCATATAAATAAATAAAGAGGTCAATAAAAATGCCAAATTAATAATATAACGAAGTGTGTTCAAGATGATGAATTATCACTTAATTTTTCTCATGTTATCTTAATTCCGTGAGAACTCAAAACCACGAATATGTACATGCATTACTGGTTGTGGTTTGAGTGTAAAATAACCATAACTATTATTATTTCTTTTGTATCCGTATAATTTAAAATTTATATCAAGTACACATTTGTCCATCTCTAAAGGATTTGGCATTCTGTATAAATTCGGTGTACATGATGTGCTTATTTATATCGGTAAACAAATTTCAATTTAAACATTTGTATTATTCTGTCTTTTCGTTAGTCTCCCATGTCAGCAGGTATCGAATGTGACGTCATATCTTTCCGTGAGAAAACAACGTCATTTTCACACACATATTTGACGTCACAATTGATAACTTTTCTCATTTTACGCACAAACTAATGTCATCACAATCGATACCGGCTACAAGGGTGGCAACGGAAATACCTAATAGAATAAGGCAAACATATCTGTCACGAATAAACACATATAGGAAAACATATTGCCTATATATATATATATATATATATATATATATATTTATATATATTATATATATATATATATATATATATATATATAATATATATATTATAAATATATATATTATATATATATATATATAATATAAACACATGATTTCCATTTGCTGAAAGACTCCAATCACTACATATTTATTGTCTATTACAAATTCCATTTTCTTTTTATATCAATTTCAGTGTATATTTGCGTGTATGAGAATGGTATTGGAAACAATCAGTACCATAATAACCAATGGCTATATATATATATAAATCTTATGTAATCCCATACTTTTCAAAACCAAATGTTAATAAACTGAATATTTGAAACAAACTTTGTCTCACCCTTTCAATTTCATAACTTTAATTAATGACTTTAATCTAATTAATTCGTTGTGGTTTGTTAATTACTCTAATAAAAATTATACATACATTCTCTTTGACATACATGTCAGGAACATTAATAAATTAGTGCTATCATGTGTGTGGGCGTTAATTAAATAGTGTTGGACTTGCCTAACTCCCAGAATTCAACCACGAGCTAGAAGATTTAAGTGTCTGCACTTGATAGCCATTTCGAAACCACATATCATATTACATAAGTATGTTATGAATGGACTTTAGAACTGTAGAAGACTAGAAGACTTAAATTACAAATTATTCTATAAATAAATGGTCGTATTTTCAAAATAAAATACTTCCGATAAAATTTATCAACTTTACTGAAACCTATCGCTTACATCTGCAGACATAGTCTTACTAATATAGTAAAAAAAATTCGCAAAGTGTTCATGTGCAGGACGACGTCCAGGTGACAAATATATAAATCTGGTGAACAATGGAGAAACACGGACGTTTAAAAATCCAGATATGAGATCAGGTGTCATTGGGGAGTAAACATCAACTGTTGGCCAGCCACACCTACTCTGAGCCCACATCCAGATTTAAATAAATTTTGAATATGTAAAACGTCGAATATACAATATGATGATACTAATATTACTACCTAACCTAATCACAACTGGTCATCGGAATTTGACACCAGTGGGATTGTATAACATACAGATCCAGATACCAAAGTATTGAACTTCATGATGTAAATTAACAAAACTGATGAACATCGCGGGGAGTCTTGTGAATTCATTTATTGACCTGGACGAGTCTATACATTAGGTAATGCAGAATAATGAAGCTAAGATAAACAAGCCAGAGAAATAATTTTAACTTGTCCCTACTAGTATACCTACGGGTATTCAGCTGGGAATAAAACACAATTCCTGTGTAGCCTGTCATGCCCGAAAAAAAGGGAATAGAATCCCCCGTGTGATAATCAAAAGGTTACTCCACCCCACCGAGTTATGTAAATCGGACAATGATTAAAAATGCACACGACAGATCTATGGATCCTTCTAAGAATTATGACATCACTTTGCTTTACCAGCTCATTATTCGAAATGTAACATCACAGGATCAAGAGGAAAATAAAAACGAAAGCTGCTTTTGTTGATCGACTTATTACGTTGCCATAGTTCACAAATTTATTCCTTTTTATGGAAATTAATTATAGAATCTTACATTGGAATGTGGAGTGAGAAAGAAAACGTGTGAAAGGGGCAAGAATCTGGTTTCAGGGTGGAGATTTTCCCTTAACTCAACACACCCATGTTTGATCATTTTTCTCGCATTCTTCAAACAATAAAGTCTGAAGAAACTTATAATACAATATTTTGACGTCATAGCTCGTGTAGCTTGTCTAAACGCTAGGGTGTGGACAGAGAAATTCTGTCTCGGCAAAATGTTGAATACTCCTGTCCAAGTTGGGAGAACTAATTGTCAATACCCTATGCACTCGTTATGCGGTCACAATACAATTCATGACGTAAAATTTCTGTGGCTTCAAAAAATTCAGTTTTATACATATATCTGTGTGTGTGTGTAGTAGTTGTAGTAGTAGTAGTAGTGACAGGGCCGGGAATCGAACTCAGTACCTTCCTAACACTAGCAGGACGCTCTTACCAACTGAGCTATCTGGGCCGATAATCTCTGCACCGGTACATTCTCCCCCTAAACAAGATTTCTTACCCCAGAATCTACGAGACACTTAACACACATTTTCATGAGTTGTTTTAGTTAGGTGCCAACTGTAGTAGGCGAGGAAAACTTTGCGGCGAGACCGGGAATCGAACCTAGGAACTTCCTTACACTGGAAAACATAGAAGAAAATAATCAACCCATTTTCTAATCCAGCGTATGACTAGGGAATCTCAATCCGAAAGTAAGATTCTTGAATGACAAACCTAGAATTTGAGATTCCACTGTCATATCCTAAAGATAGGGGTAGATTCCATTATTCCTGTCTTCTTATCTTATGAGTATATAAGCAAGCCAAGCAAATACAACAATTACATGTCACAATTTATCCTATTTTTGAAATTCTATATTGAGTTCACCTAAAGAAACAATAGACATTATATTTTCTATGGTTGATATTTCATGTTTCAAATCCAGTAACTATATGTCATGTTTCCGAATCTGTTTCACTCTGAAAATGTTTGCAAAACATTTTTAAAAGGGTTTTAGTTCTTGTAAAATTCTTTCCGTATATTATCCTCATTTGCATTAGCAGACAGTTTTGATAGTTTAAGAGTTTGTCTTGTACTATATAGGTCAATCGTAACTGTCATGAAATGTAACACACATTATCACAAGTACGAATCTATTTCGCAAAACACATTTCCATGTGATAGATATTTTACAAATGCATAAACACATTATCCCATTTATTACATAACCCTAACATGACGTGTTAACAAGGTGGAATTAACAAATAATCTTATGAATTCTCTTCATGTGATTATCATGATGTCCGCATTTAAGACGCACCTAGGATAATTACGCGAAAGAAAACAAGTATGATGAACAAAAAATAATACTTTGTGTTTTAACGTTTCAACAGTTTTCAAATTTAACACCAGTTGCACGAACACATCATATGTCTTGTTACCGTTATCATATGTCTTGTTACCGTTATCATATGTGTCTAAATACAGGATGCGTCTGTATACTAGACACGGCTATTAACTCATTCACCCCTAAAGACAAATTTGGTCTGGTCTATGTCATTGATTTACAGAAGGGTCTATTGTTTTTCAGTGGTTGATGGGTTAATGTCATTGTATTTTTACGTACTAATTAGGATAGAATACAGGATAAAAAGACATTTGTTTTTTTTTTTTTAACAGAAAAAAAATAATATAACGTGTAATTTTATTTATTCAATTTTTGTGTCACTTGTTTATTTTAATATTATAAGAAATAGTGAAAAAAAGAATAAAAAGAATTTTGCTTTATGTTTTGTTATTTTCCTGTTAGGTGTGCAAGCTTAAGATACTTTTCTTATGACCTGTTTCTTATTCATGTAAAGCATTTTGACGTTCTTAGACCCATCTCATAAATTATACATACATACCACTGTGTGAAAATTCTAATAAACAAAAACATTTACGCCGAATTTACTACGTATTTGCTTGTGTTTATTTTTATGATAAAGATGTTGTCGTGATTCGTTGCAGTGCTTCTTTGACATATTTTTTTCCTTAAAATAATTTCATACCCACAGGCAACAACGCATATGTTTTTTCGCTATCAATCAACGTATATTCGATATCAATTAATAAAATAAGAAATTGCCAGAGGCTACGAAGACGTAATAACGTCACGCTTGACGGAAAATATGAACTATGATTTAAATAGCGAGATCTTAAAGACTTGGAACACACACTTGGTGATACTGATTATGAGTTAACTACATATATTTTATTTATTCTAGAGATTCTAAAATTTTATATATAAGGTATGTATTCAAATTTTGTAAATTTTATATAGTTAAATAAGTGTTCATATTTATATTGTTTGATTATAAATTTATATAGTTCTTCCGACAATGCATTATTCTTGAATGTAAGAGTGAAATGTATTTTTTTACATCATTTTGCATCCCTAACCAACCCCACTGAATTATTACCAAAACCAATAACAAATATTCAGGACATTAAAAATTGATTTTTTTAAAGAAATAATTCCAGAAATAAATTGATGAAAGGAAAACTTTTTTGTTTTGTATATTCTGGGTAATATTTGAGTGGTTAGTAAATAAATTGAAGTAAAACTATTCTTCATGTTACTATTTGAGTAAGGAATATATATACATTGTATATATATATATATATATATATATATATATATATATATATATATATATATATATATATATATATATATATATATATATATACATCGAACTAAAACTACTTTTTCATGTTTCGGGTACTAGGATGCATTTAAACACAATACAACGAATGTACTATATCCAAATATCCCTTTCATAAAATGAAACATTTGTGTTGGATAATTAAAATTATTCTATAATAAAAACAGAAAAACACTCAAATTGCACAAATTTTCGGCCATTTGGCCTTTATCAAGTGAAAGACGACAATATGTATATTAGTTACACAGTATTAAATCTGCACAATACAAAGCTCCAGTGGCCGAAAATTTGTGAAATTTGAGTGTTTTTATGTTTTTTTGCATATTGATACTTCCCTTTGGAGGACATTAAATTTTATTGGATATTCTATAATAGATTATAGCTTTAAATGGTGTTGCTTAGAAATAATAAAATCTCATGCATTTCATTAACTACGCAGTGTTTTAGAAAATATAAATCAGGTTTTCTTCAAAATATCGTATTTTTGTCTAATTTCATTACAATTTTGACTATTGACCATGAATGTTTTTAGTTTCTGTGTTTGCTTTATTATGCATTTCCAGTGTTTTGTTTACATAATTCTAATCGGAAAACAAAGCAATATGAGTCTTTTTAACATGTAAAAATAAGGTAATCGGATATAAAGAAACAGGTTTTCTGCCAAATCTTAAAACAAACAACTTTACAATTCCATTGCATTATGAGTAAGTATAAAATGGAAGCGTTAGATGTGTTTAGATGATGGTTTAAATTTGATTAAAGTTTACAAATTACTCTATGCATGATTTGGAAAAGATATATATATATAAAGATGACTCACTTTTGTATATCGCCGGTAACCGGATCTTTTGAATTTATATTATGCCAAATTATCATTTTTAATTAGGTATGTTTCTAAATTACCTATCCTAATAATTCAACTATATAAAAAGCACAAATATCACTACAACATCTCTGCGACCGAGTTCACATGTTCGGAATTCTAATCACCCTATCGAAACATTGATTTTTGTGAATGCGTAGATGGCTAAGTGGTTAGGACGTCGTGCATGAGAGCCAGGCGATTGGTACCGTAGGTCGAGGGTTCGAACCCCAGCCAGGGCATGGTGAAATTGTAGGTACCTTGTTAATTCCGTATTTGTGCTTTATATATATATATATATATAATATATGACCCTGATGGCGTGCGGGGATCCTTGCTGCGAAGGAAACCATAGTACCCGGAGAAAAGTGTCCGGTGTACCATTTCATACTCCCCTGTCAAATCCAGGAATAGAACCCAGGTCGCATTGCGCAACTCGGACACCCCCAATACCATTTTTTTTATTCTTCCTCGCGTCCGCCCAAGAATCCTTCCTTATAAGATAACAATATCGTATTTGTAAGTAGTCCTATTTGAATTATTTTGCCAACGTTAGTGTTGCAATACTTGGGTCAAGATTTCTTTATTTTTTATATGATATCTTAGGACTTTGGATTTAAGTTAACAATATCATATCCCATGTATCATTTGAAGAACGTAACTTACTCCTTATGCTGAGGACTTGTAATCGGCAAGAGAACATTCAAATCACAAACAGCATGACAAGGTCCTGATAGTAAATGGAATGAGGTTTTGAACCCGTGTGTTATAGTCTAATGAATACGTCGTCGTGCATATTTAAATATAAAAAGGAACCAAAACAGAAGAGAAACTGATTCGTCATACGAATTGTATTTCTAATAGGTGTTTCGAAAAAACCGAGGTCCCATTAAAGAACCCTCACTGCTCAATGGCCGTAAGTGCCGAGCATAAGCCAAAATTTGAAGCCCTTCACCGGCATTTAGTGATGTCTCCATATGCGTGAAATATTCTTGAGTGGGACGTTAAACAACAATAAACAAGCAAACAAACAAATCGAAAAAGTCAGACACGGCACCTTCTGGCAGACTTTACCATTATGACGTCACAATTAAATGGTCTGTCAAACATTTTTTTATTATGACGTCACGATTGAATGACCTTAAATGAGAACATGGAGAGCCAGGTATCCGACATTGATGATAGGTCAATTGAAGTTGACAAAATATATAAATTGATATCTAGTGTGGTGATACTAAAGGGGCATCAGCTGTGTATACAAAAAAATAATTTCGATTTTTTTTCTTCTTTTATTACACTTACACTTTATGTACAGTAACAAATAAGATCTATACACAGGCATAAACGAATCTAATACTCCTATGAATTTTGTGAATATAAGCTAAGGTTCAGTGTGTATTCATATATAAAAGTTTGAAAGGTTGAGTTAATAAAGTGGGGGGGGGTTATAAAGCACCTTGCACAAAATATGTAAGAATTTAAGAATTTTTATACGTGTGTCTTCTTGTACATCAATCTACTTAGTAAAAAGGAGAGTATTTGGGAAGAACACAGTTATGTCCCTTTAAACAATACAAGAACAAAAGCAAAACAAAAAATATCCAAATAAAAAAACACTTACCCCTGCTGCTGCTACTGCTCCTGATGCTTATTATGATGAGCGAAAATTGATAAAAAAGGTCAAAACATGGACAATGAATAATAATTTAAGACCATGTAAAATGTTTCCAAATTGAGTCGTATATATCAGTATTAATAAACATTCACTGATTAAAAATAAATTTTGTTGTTGTTTGTTTTGCAGCACGCAAGGAAACGTTACTTCTATTGAAATGTGTACTGCACGGCTGCTTTTCATCTTTGTGTTTTACACAATCTCAGTAGTTTTTTCGGAGGCTAAACCATTAGAGCCCGTGCCCAATACAGTCAATTCAGTGAATGACAAACTGGATCCAACGGTAGACACATCTATAAAAGACATCTTACATGACAACAGTGTTGACGACCAAATCACAACAACAGTGGGACCAAGTGTACAATCTTCTGAAAAGCCGACCACATCAGTTCCATCAACAACCCCCGAAGCAGTGACATCATCTACTTCTACATCATCAACAACATCACAAAACGCAACAGAGAGACAAACGAATCCAACACATCAAACAACAAAAGCGGTGGATTCCGGGAATCATGACGACTCTTCAATTAGTCAGAAAATAGATATTGAAGTCAATGTCAACAACAATATAGACCAGCAACCCACAACAACGGTCTATATAGATACAAAATTGTTATGCAAGGTTTTAAGGTAAATTATTCATTTTTATCATTTCTCTTTCATATTTTAACCTCAAATATTCAAAATATTAAATGTTTGTCATTTGGTCCTTGTTCCACATCTTCGTGTATGCTTACATTAAACTGATAGCTTCGGTCTAGAGGTAGAGCGTTCGACTCCCAAACGGGAATAAATGAGTGTGATTACCAAAACGTATTTCCTTTTGAATATGCATTAATCGAGCCTTCGCCAAGGCACAAGTATATGGCATGAATGCCTTTATGATGCGACTTAAAAAGGTAGTACCGTGTCACGACAGGGAACGGTAGCTTACAGTACGATCACCGCATTTACACACGTCGATATCTTCAGTTAAAATTTGTGGCAATTATAGCGAGAGTTAAAGATGATAGTAAAACCATTTTGGACTTAAAGCAACAAAACCTAGGTTACAAAGTTTTCAGCCAGAGCTTTTGTTATGCCACGGTCAGATATATTAGAGACACAAACAAGAATCAGATCCACTTGGCCCTCTCTATAACGAACATAAAAACTAAAGGGAATACATACGTGTAAAATTCATCTACTTGTCGATAATAACAATAGTTTTTTACTGAAATTTTCAGGACCACGTAAGAATTATACATCAACATTTAAATGATATTGTCATAACGTTTAGCATTTGTCTTGGTGTATTTTATGTACAAAGGTATCTATTAACGTTCGCGTCTATTCAAAAGCCCCGAATGTTAAATTTCCATTGACTTATTTTAAAAAGGTATCTCTTCAGTCTAAGTTTAAATTCCTAAATCTGGGGTATATGGAATTTAAACTCGCAACTATAATGTTGCGTCAGAGTATGCTTTTACGGCACCACAACAGACGTTTAAAGTACAGTAAGTATTAGCACAACAGTAAACTTTGCTACTACAGAACACTTCAGTACTATGGAATCAACTTTAATCATACCTCTAATATGTATCTGATAATACCTCTAATATTACCTCCGATTAGTCAAAATCGTATCATGTGATCCCAACCGTTCTTCATGTCACTCTGATAAATGTATTTACAGTAATTAGTATGAGTGTCTGTTGTTACTGCGGTTATCTTTATCAATTTTAATTATTTATAGCAAATTAGTCAATGATACAGTAATTGAAAGTTACTGCTGTGTAAAAATGAGGAAGTATCGATGAGTAATAGAAACAGAAAGGTTTACCTAAAGAAGTTGTGGCATCAAAATATGTCAAACGCTGTGGAGTAAGGCATGTAGTTCTTCCTGACATGAACATATGAAATGTATCAATGATTTACTAAAGCTACTTTGCAGTGGCTGTAGCTCGCTCTCTCTCTCTCTCTCTCTCTCTCTCTCTCTCTCTCTCTTCTCTCTCTCTCTCTCTCTCTCCTCTCTCTCTCTCTCTCCTCTCTCTCTCTCTCTCTCTCTCTCTCTCTCTGAAACCAAAATGTGGTCCTATAAAGAACCCATGTGTGATAGTAATGATTAATTTAAAGCTGTACCTAGAAAGACATATTGAAATTTCATTGTCACTTGTAATCGTCATTATCCCCCAATCAAGGCAATATTCAAACTATAGAAGCAAGGTTAAAAGTAGCATACAGCGTACGCATAGTATTCCGTTGTCATGGAAATCGTAACATGGGACGTCGATTTCAGGTCTCATTGAAAAGACTCTGGGCTTCACATCATGGGCTCTTGTGAGTGTTGGAACCAATTTCAAACCCGACATACTCTACCAATATAACACCGCGAGTTGCTTAGAAGTTCCGCAGATTTTACGGTCTTGTTTGCGATTACTCTGTATCACTAAGTGAAATGTTGGGTTACCTGTTCGGTGACAGTTGTTGAGACGTCTGTACCAAATGCGACGAGGATTCGTTCCTCTCGTATTTCATTTTTATTTGTCTGTGGACTCACCGCGAGTGTGACCGGTCTACAGGGGATGCTTACTCCTCCATGGCACCTGGTCCTGCCTCTTGATTTTTAGAGCTCTGTGTTTGTCCATTTTTACCAGATTTGTACCTATATCCTGGACATTCTAACGGTTTATATTTTGGTATCTAAAATTTTATATGTATAACTCATTGTCCCGTATACGTTTTGCAGCAATGATATCAATTCGCTGGTTTACTGTTAATTATGTCAAAATGTTGTGATATAATGTGTCTGCTAGATGCTCCGTCTCACTTTTGTTATATTTGCATCGTCTTTTTATAACCGTTTTATTGTAATCATATGTCCAAAACATTGATCATAATTAATTATATGATTTATTCTTTTTATAACAACTTACATGTATTTCCTCATTCATCCTCTATGTATGTTTTACTTCCAGAATATGTGGCGTGAAAACGGGCCTCGATTCTTGGGGCTGAGCAGATGTTTTGAAGCAAGAAGACACGAGAGAACCCGTTACTACAGAAACCCTATACACGAACAACGTACTTATCCAATGTTAAGATGAAATCCATGTTTTCGATTTTTTGATTTTTGTTTTTTATTAAATCCTCTTTTATCTCAAAAGATCATTATATTTCAAATATGGTTATCTTGTTTTGACTAGAAGTGATATACTTTACATGTTCTAACCCCCTTCCCCCAACACACAAATAAAATAACCAATTTGGTAGAAAAGATATGTGAAAGTAATTCAACATTCAAGACTCGAAAATATATCATATTAACTCTGTAGTAGAGTTGATTTATGTAGTAGCCATCAACATTTCCTTCTCGTTAAAATTGCTTTTCGTTTGCAGAGTACAGACTATGTTTTCGATTAAACATATGATTTGAGTAAAAATTAACTTGTAAAAACAATACACGTAGAGATACATCGGAATACATCCCTCAAGGATATAGTGGAGACGTTAACTATCATCAATTTTAGATATAGATTGAATACGGCATCTGTGATAGATTTCCGGCTTATGTTACAAGACCACCAGGGTTTAAAATGAGAAATCAATTTCACATTTACATCAGCTTATATATATATATATATATATATATATATATATATATATATATATATATATATATATATATATATATATATATATGAAAACAATCCTTATATTTATATATATTATCATTTCTGTGAATCAGATGGGTACGAAATTCGTTCTATATAATTGACTTTTCGGGGGAGGTTTTCATATAACGTAACAGCTGAACAGCTGTGTGTCGAGCATTAAATATACAACACAACCGGTCTGTAAACTTGCAATGTAGGAAATAGCAGTCGGTATGTAAATATTCTATACATATAAAATTATCAGACTACGTTACACGTAACAAACACCTTAAATTCATGCAATGAATATTCATTGTCATCTGTCAGGTGACATACCTGTATTAAGCTGACCAATAACTGTGAAACACAGGTAAACATAAACACGTTTAATGGTTTACGGTTGAAAACATATCAATATCCATCAATATATTTATTTTATATGAAAACCAAAACAACACAGGACATCTAATTACTTTCCTATCATCTCCGGAATTATTTAGGAGATATACAAAAAGAGTTGCTGGTGCCAAGAAAAATATTTTCGAAAAACAAATCGTACCTTTTGAATCTGACCTCAAGTTATATGAATAGTTGTCCAAAACAAATCGTACCCAAGCATTAACTGTGTACGATTTTACTTGAACAATTCGTACTCAAAATTTGTATGTTACGATTTGTTTCTGATTGGGTAGGAATAATTCGGCAATCTTATAAATAAACATGAATGTTATCAGCCTGTTTTGGTATCTTATTATGTGGATCCAAGTATATTATTATGTTTATTTCACAATATAACTAAAAACCGGTTCCTCATCGCCCTCTGTTTTCTAATATGTCGCGTAGAGGATCTAACGCAATCCGCATGCGGATGACGTCTCGTAGGTGTGTAACATTTGGCCAATGAAAATGTTACTTACAAAATTGAATGGCAAAGAAATATAATTTATTTCGTGAAAAGGAAGCCATTCCGCAAAATTCCATCAGAGTATCTTTGGTGATTCGAACCTTTCCAAGGTTTCTGTACTTCAAGATTCTTTGTGCTTAGTGTTGTTTATAATGTTAAAAATGTTTACATCTCTTTTGATCGGTTACAAGATCGTGTAAATTGCTTTTTGTTGGTCGTAAAAGACACACCTACGAGGTCATCCGCACGTGACCCCATGGCGTATTGTGTTAGATCCTCTACACGACATATCAGAAAACGGGAGCGATTAGAGATCAGTTTTTAATTAGATTGGGTTTTTCAAAGATATAAATAAAACTTCCTGTAGAGTAGAGTGAATTTACTTCAAACGAATTCTGATTCTATTCTGGTGAAATATACAGACTGCACATGTCATATGTGAGGACGCTATAACTACCACGCAACACAGAATTACTTCGGGTTGGGCCTACACTGAATGTTCTTTATTATTTTACACTAGCATTACGGAGCCGGCCTGGCTCAGTCGGTAGCGTGCTCGACTCTGGATCGTGAGGTCGTGAGTTCGAGTCCCGCCGGCGACAGGTTGGTTTCCTATCTTTCGGATGAGACAGTAAAATCTGGAGGTCCCGTGTCACAGTAGGTGTCGGCACGTTAAAGAACCCTCACTGCTCAATGGCCGTAAGTGCCGAGCATAGGCCAAAATTTGAAGCTCTTCACCGGCATTTGGTGACGTCTCCATATGAGTGAAATATTCTTGAGTGGGACGTTAAACAACAAACAAACAAACTAGCATTACCCGAGAAGAAGGAAATAAACGGAACTGTAAATTATGGGAATTACAGAGTCTTACATGGACGTCTGGAGTGGAATCCTCCACCCGACTGGTAAAAGTCTGGGTGTCCAGTCCGACGATTTCCCCAGGATTGGGCTTTCAGATTCTTAGGACGAAGATAGAGATTTCCCTTTCCAATCCACACACCCATGTTTGCTTATTTTTCCCCCATGATTCAAACACAGTCATGTTTATGCACGTAATTAAATTCGGACGCAAATTTGACTGTACTGTATCATCATTATATAGAAGAACCAGTGTCTTAGAATTATATTGCGACGTCATAGTGCATGTAGCTTGTCTACACCTTGGGGTGTGGACAGAGAAATAAATTCTGGATTGGCAAAATAGTAGATACGCCTGTCCAAGGCGTAAGAATGTTATATTCTATGCAAGCATGATGTAAAATCGGTTAAAACAAAATTGACACCCTAAACAGTAATATTTGGGTTTTAAGACCATAAATATTTATTTAATTTTACCTTAATAAATATTCAGACCAATTTGAGTGGGTCTGTTGAGTGCTTGGTCTTAAAACCGCGTTAACATTATCATCCCTAGACGTCCTTAAATGCTAACAGACAGCTTTATATATTTTGTGTCTGATACTGTCTTGTTTTGTCGATGGCCGGTTTAGACTATATCAAATAGAAAAGACTATTGGTATTTTGAATGAAAAAGAAAACAGCTAATCAAGTGTAAAGGGAGTCCTTGGGACAACATACAAAACATGTGAACATTGGGCAAACATAGAAATTCAGAGGGTTGATACCCACGTAAGCATCGGGTCACATTCAACTTGAACCGGCTGTCAAATCTAAATGGAAACTGGTCGTACAATTTGCAGGGTCACATTCAGTACAAACGAATCGGGGATTATTGAACAAGTAGTTTAACATTTCTGACTTACACGACACACACAGATGTATCGAGTGAATTATGGACGATTTTAGATCTAGCTCTATAAAGAATATTGATACCAATGCGTACACC